>APFE030926798.1:25947-80060 GCA_000404065.3 Pinus taeda | reverse complement strand
TATTTATACATGCCGAAGCATCCAATACCATGGACCGAAAAACCATCGTGTCCAAAACCATGGACCGAAAACCATCGCATCCGAAAAACATTTGCGAAAATCATGCACAAAACCATAGGTGGGTCCGCCCAACCTAACATAGGGTCAAAAACCAAAATTTTCTGGGGCGCTGCCCCGGACCCCATAAAGTGGGGTTATAGGTACCCCTCAAACCCCCTGTTAACTATGTGGAAAGAATATAACACAACCCAACAAGAAGAAGAAGGCCTTGCTTAGGGCTAGGCTGGAGCCATGGTTGGAAGAATCTTATCAAACCATGACAACCATCTAGGATAAGCTGAAGGGGTTGTAGTAAAGGCAACAGAAAATTAGGTTGGCTACAGAAGGCCCAACCACAGAGAAGTTAGTGGAAAAGGTCAAGCGGGAAACGATGCAAAGCATTGCCGAGGTTGTAGTAGCTCAGGTGGAGCTGGGGGATCTTTGCAACAAGGTCGCAGCACCAACTGAGTGACTTTAGGGTGGGTCAGGATATTTGTGTTGGGGGCTCATTGGGATGGGGTCCCCTGGGTCAGTTTTGGGGTTAAAATAACCCATGCTTTGATCTAAATTTTGTAAGTAATGTAAAGTCTCCATGATTTGTGGATGTGGAGCGCATAGAGGATTAGGAGTCAAAGGGGTTTTAGCCCCTTGTTTATGAAAACTTGAGTTAGTTTTGAGATCCACCCATCATCTGTGGACCATGGGGTTGTATGTAAAAGGCTATAAATAGGTGTGTCTTAGAGAGTCTAAAGCATAATAAATGTGGAGGACAAATGGAGTCTTAGAAGCGATAGCACAAAGAAGGAGGTTAGATAAGAGAGAAAGGCTCTGCTGCTGAGTGTGAGTGCGAAGAGGCCTAGGTAGAGTCTACAACTGAGCGTGCAGGCCCCTGCATGAGTGCATAGGGTCGTTTTGAGTCTGTAAGGCTGAATTGAGGATAAATAAAGTAAGTTATTTAAGAAAATCTGCATATATATGTTTATCTTTGTTTACTTATGTTTATGATATATGTTGTGGATGAATAGTGTTTATGAAATATTGATCTAATGATGCACGATTCTATTGAATAACTGTTAGATGATGTACGCAAGCATGTTTATGTAATTTCATGAAGACTTTGATGTATTGTCTGATGTTTATTAATAATATAAGCTTCTATGCGTGAACCCTAAATTAGGACTGTTCTCCAATTCACATAAGTGAATAAATTGATTGTTAAGGGTCTGCAAAGACCAATTGTAGACCTTTGTGAAAGCCTAAAGGTTGTTTGGATAGAATTGCAATACCGAGCCCTAGGGGCTTATAGATTTGTGCGAAGGCATATCTAGGGTGCTAAAAGACATCACACTGATCTCTAGATGTGGAAACTCGTTCCCAACATCCCCCCCATACTGCTTCGGGTGAGACTACAGCCTGCGCTATGCAGGTTGTTTCTGAAAGGGCCAGTAGTGTAGGGATTCTTTGGTTGGTGCAACTAACTTAGAACCTAGGTCAGGACCCCCTAAGCCAACATAAATGCACCTCTCACTAGTCACTAAATGCAAACCCCAAAATTATAAAATGTAGACCCAAGAGATGAACCAAGAAAATAAGAAAGATAAAAGAGGCCAAAAAAGTTCCCAAGCTAGAATGCAAAGCACTTTAAAGCTTGAAATATAGGAATCCAATTCTGAAAAGGCACTCTTAAGAAATCAACAAGAAATCCAAAAAGTGAAAAATAGGAGGGAAATGTCAACTAGCTAGGGTTGTAGCACAATGTCTCAAAAAGAGCTAATGTTATACAATGGTAAAAACCAAACTCTAGAGGTAGGAAGGCCCAAAGAAGATTAAGAGGGAGTGTTAATAGACATATGGAACACACCAAAATATACTTTTTTAGATGACAACTACATAACCAAAAAAAAAACACCACCACTCACAACCGAAAGAAAGCAAACAAAAGAGAAATAACTCAAGTAAATGTGATGAAATCCTAATAAAAGAAAAATTTACAAAATAGAAATGAAAAGAAAATATAAATTGTCACTTAATGAACCTCATAGATATGAAAATGAGATCCCAAAATGAAGTCAATATCCTCAAGCAAAGAAATAAGGACCCTCAAAGAAAACTTTGAAGAAAATGAGCAATGGAGGACCCAAAACAAGCTAATCAAGGTGGATACAGACCAAAGGTATACAACAGTTGATAGAAATAGTAATAGTAGATCCAAAATATAAGAGGAAATCAAAGAGAAGGTGAAATATTGAAAACAAAAAAATGCAGCAAGAAACCCTTCCAAAAATGTATACTCAAATCCAAACAAACTAGCCAACTAGAATTAGATAGAACTGGAACCTAGATAGAAGGGAAAAAGATATTTAGATATGAGGCAAAGGGTTTAAGAAGGATTTTTTGAGTTTTTGGGGTTACGAGATAAAGATGCATATGTGTCGTGCTTACTACAGTTATAATGGCATGCTCAAAATAAAAAATAAAAAAAATATCTATAAGCTCTCAACCACACTGTAATGCGTTATGTGCATGTGGTTGGGAAGAAAATATATATATATATTTTTTCTGAAATACATGAACACAAGACGAAATAAAAGGCCAAAGCCAGAAACATCAAACCCCAAAAAGAGTCACAAATGCTAAGAAAAATTGAGGAGAGGACCAAGAACCAGAATATGACAAAAATCGAAGAGATTCCACAACGAAGAGGGTAGAAAAAGTGAATGCTCTAATTGGAAGCACCAGTTCCATTGTAGTAAACTATACATACAAGGAGCCATTTCTCTGTAATCCTATGCCCTAATTAGGATCACCAAATAGAGAAAGGTATGGATTAATAAGGAAACAAATAATCCCCAAATATATGACCATGTGAGTAGACATTCACGCATTTTCTAATGTTATAGGGTTTGAGCTTATACATGGCCTCCTCGTAGGTTGGTGAAGGGTTTTGGGCCTGATGCAGAATTCTCTCACTCAAATCAAGAGATCTCTCTTCTCAGTTATTGATGTTGTTGTACCCACTTTGCTTTTACCAAAATTGTTGTATTACAAAGGCTTTTGGCTCATGAGCTCAAATAATATTTGGAACTCTAGATATAGATAAAAATGGAGGAGAAAGAAAAGGAAGGAAAAGCACAAGAGGCGCAGGAATGTGGGCTTGCCCCCAGTTTTAATTTCAAATTCTTAAATAGTGATTACTACCCAAGTGGATCCTCATCCATCTTGGAACTGCCTCATCCCAAAGAATCTTCGGTATGGTAACAAGCATGACAATTAGGCCAATGCTTGCCCCCAGAAAGCCAAGGTAAAAAGGTAGCACTTAATAGATCAACGACTATGATGGATTTTGGGGGTGTGGAGCCTTGTCTCCAAGCCCACCCCAGTACCTCGCTAGAGAAAGACAAATGTGCCCACCACTTGTTGGGCTAGTGTGGTGGCTATGTCCAGAGTCGGGACCACCACCAGGCGAGCATGAAATCATTTGGTTCATTAACCTCCTAATCCTTACTTTTATTTTTTCATATAGTAAAAGGGTCAAGGTGCAAAGAATATCAGAGTTGAAAGCCATTTTCCAAGAAGAAGATGAGTTCAAAGACCACATTGGACACACTCAACTGAAAAGTGCTCCAGAGGAGCTTTCCAATAGTATAAACAAGTCTACAAATGGAATCCTGGATAAAAAGATAGAGGTAGTTAAATTTGGGCCTGCAAATTCAAAATCCTAGAACCCCAGAACCCCATAGCTCATTAGAAAATGAATCCCTAGAATCTCTAGGGATGATGGAACCATGGAATCTTGGTTCTATTTCACTAAAGAAAAAGGGTCAGGTGGGCATACCTTGGAGGTTGAAACCCCATAATGTTTTCTTAAATGAATTTATCAAATGCATCTGGATTGAACTACTTATGAAGGAAATCGCTTGAAAAACTAAGGATCGAGGGACCCTTTATCTCTCCTCTGACCTGCAAGTTGGCAACATATCATTGGTTACAGGTGACATCTGTGATGTCCCATTAAGAGGTGGACATATGGCAAGAAGTTTTGGTCTTTTCGGGTACCCAAAAGGCCCATGTCTAGGTGACACGTGGACCGATCATAAGTCTACATGTGGCATGGTTAATGTTAGCATGACGTCACCCTAGCAACATACACTAGAAGGTTGGTACCCCCATAACTATTTATTAAAATAATTTTATGGAGGCACAGGAGACTAGGAGACAAGGGAGCATCAAGTGATTACAATGGAAGAAAATTCCCATTCCTCAGATCTGTTAAGTGATAGAGTTGTGGGGTCCTCATGGATCATGGGCATCTTGGTGAGGTTTCACTTTATGAAGTTTACGTGGGCCATCTTGAAGACCTATAAGCCCGTAACTATTTTTAATTGTGTTAGAAAATTATATATTACAAAGCAATGGAACACATAGAATATAACAGAAATATAAACACAAAACGCATAAAACCAGAGAGACACAGATATACGTGGTTCACACATTTTAGGCTATGTCCACCCCGAACAGCCAGTCCTTCCTTTCTATTATCCAACAAAATGAAGAGACACAACCTACAAAAGATCTACTGTAATATCCTATGTTTTCTCTCATAGTCTCACCTCTCTATTTCTCGCTTGGAGAATAGACATCTATATCACAGCCACAATACAATGCCCTCATACAAAGAGAGGAGTTGCCTTCTAGGGCAAAAAACCCTAAACTAAACATAAGTTCTATCGCCAGATCATTCGCCTAATGAATGGCCTAGATTGACTATAAATTACTATACTTTTACAAGGCAATTTTACATATGTTTTTAGCTTTGGGGGCGTTGCCCCTGAAACCCCCGCCAGGGGACTGCTGGCCCCTAGACCCCCCAGCTGGGGGGGATTGGCCCCCCCAACCCCTTGTAGGGGGGACAAGTCCCACTCGCACCCCCACACGTAGAGGGGTGTACAAACTTCCTGGGATATACATCTAACTGAAACAAAGACATCTAAATAATCATTCTCCACACCCAACAATCTTCCACTTGGAGAATGATTTTAACAACTCCACCGCTGCTTCATTTGTTGGACAATGACTCCTCTTTGGACCTGGTTGTTTCTCATCTTCATTGTCATCCTTGAATACCAATTGAAACTAAGCATATTCTCAGTTTCTCCCTGGTTACAACTTTTGTTAGCATATTTGCAGGATTCTGGCTAGTGTGTATCTTTTCCAGCTTCAACTCTCCATCTTCCAACACTGATCATATGAAATGGTACTTGAATTGTATGTGTTTAGTTCTGGAATGAAATGCTAAGTTATTTGCAAGATGAATGGCACTTTGGCTATCACTATATAATGTGCCCATATCATGCTCCTTACCCAATTCACCCATAAACATTTCTAACCAAAGCATTTCTTTACTAGCCTCTGTAGCAGCAACATACTCTGCTTCTGTTGTTGAAAGTTCAACAACACTTTGGATTTTTGAAAGCCAATTGACAGTTGTTCCACCTATAGTAAATACATATCCTATAGTGCTCCTCTTGTTATCTCTGTCACCTGCCATATCTACATCAACATATCACTGTAGAGAAATGTTTGAACCACCAAAGCATAATTCTTGATTTGTGGTACCTTTCAGATATTTGAGAATCCATTTCACTACCATCCAATGTTCCTTTCCTGTATTGTTCATGTACCTGCTTACAACTCCCACTGCATGTATCAGGCCATGTGGAACTTTAGACATATAACCCATGTCTTCTTAGGCCTTTGGGCACATTTCCTTACTAAGTTTGAAATGGTTAGAAAAAGGTGTACTCACTGGTTTTGCATTGTGGATATTAAATCTTTTCAACACCTTTTGTATGTACTCATTCTGAGACAATGTTAATTTGCGATTTTTCCTATCTCTAGTTATTCTCATACCAAGGATTTGTTTTTCAGCTCCCAAATCCTTCATTGCAAATGAATTTGCCAATTTTCTTTTGAGCACATTTATTCCCTGCATGTTAGACCCTGCAACAAGCATGTCATCTACATACAATAACAATATAATATAGCTGCCATCATTTTTCTTTTCCAGATAAACATAATGATCAGAGTGACATCTAGTATAACCTTGTTTAGACATACACTTGTCAAATTTTAGATACCACTACCTTAGAGCCTGTTTTAAGCCATACAAGCTCTTCTTCAACCTGCACACTAGTTTCTGCTTCCCTTTTACCTCATATCCTTGTGGCTACTGCATATATATCTCTTCCTCCAAATCCCCATGGAGAAAGGTTGTCTTTACATCTAACTGCCGAAGATGCAAATCTTCAACTACTACTAGACTTATAATAGTTCTGATTGAAGTCATTTTAACAACAGGAGAAAATATTTCATCAAAATAAATACCTCTCTTCTGTGCAAACCCCTTCACCACAAGTCTAGCCTTGTACCTTTATTTTCGTCCATCTTCTTCCTTCAGCCTGTAAACCCATTTATTCTTCAATGTAGTTTTTCCTGCAGGCAACTTGACTAAGTCCCAAGTCTGGTTATGCATTAAGGAGTCCATCTCTTCTTCCATGACTAGCTCCCACTTCTTCCTGTTTTCAACCTACATTTCTTCTTCAGAACATTCGGGTTCACCAAAATCAGTCAATAATAAATAATATAATGAAGGAGAGTATCTCAGGGGGTATACTTATCCTGGTAGATCTTCTAACACCACTTTCAGGTGTTTGGGGTACCTGCTGCTATTGTGGTGGTTGTTGTTGTTGTGGTTGTTGATTATTATTATTTTCAGGCACCTTTACTTTTTCAGTGATGTCATCAAGAACTGCGTATCCCTTGTTTTCTTTTTCCTGCTTCTTTTCCTGCAACTGATTCTTATACAAGACCTTTTCATTGAATATTACATCTCTGCTCCTAATGATTTTGTGATTTTCATAATCATATAAGCAATAACCAAAATCATTAACATCATTTCCAATAAAGGTACATTTCTTTGATTTTGCCTCAAGCTTTGTTCTATTTTCTTTATTAATATGGTCAAAGGCCTCACAACCAAAAGGCTTTAAAATGGAGTAGTTTACCTTTTTACCTATCCATGCTTCCTATGGAACACCACCATCCAAGGAACTTGAAGGCCCTCTATTTATTAGATAAACAACAGTATCTACAGCATCTACCCAAAACTATAAAGGCAATCCTGCATACAATCTCATGCACCTTGCACACTCCATGATTGTTCTGTTCATCCTTTTTGACACACCATTTTCTTGTGGTGTTCTTGGAATTGTCTTCTCTCTGTGAATTCCATACTCTGAACAGTACCTATCAAACTCTTTGCTACAATATTCACCTCCATTGTCTGATTAGAGATACTTCAATTTCTTTCCTATCTCAATCACAACCAAAGCTTTCCATTTTTTGAAAGTATCAAATACATCAGATTTATTCTTAATACAATAAATCCAAGTTTTTCTAGTTGCATCATCAATAAAAGAAACATAATAATGAGAGCCACCGAGAGATTATACCTGAGCATGTCCCCATACATCTGTATGCACAAGCTCTAATTTTTCGCTCTTCTTTTCTTTCTCAACTCTAAGAAATCTGACTCTCTTCTATTTTCCATAAATGAAATTCTCACAGAAGTCCAAATCAACATTCTTCAAACCTAACAACAAATTCCTTGAGTGAAGAATCTTCATCCCCTTCTCACTCATGTGTCCGAGCCTATGATGCCATAATGCTACATCTGCTCCTTTGGAAGTTAAAAAATTAAAATAGTTGGAAATACCATTGCATAAATGCAATGTACCAACCTTTTCGCCTTTTGCTATTACCAAGGCTCCTTTGGTGACCTTCCAAGCTTTATCTGTGCAAGTTGTCACACAACCTTCACCGCCTAACTACCCTGTTGAAATCAGATTTTTCTTCAGATCTGGAACATGCCTTACCTCCTTTAGTAGCCATTGGTTTCCATTCTGCTGTTTTACAAGAACCTTACCCATTCCAACAATTTTACATGGTTTATCATCACCCAAATGAACTTTTCCAAAAATCCTTAAACATAGTCATGAAAGTATTTCTTATCAGGTGTGGCATGGAAATGAGGCCCTTGAATCTACCACCTAGGAATCAGTAATATTTTCAAAAGAAAGAATCAAAGCATCTTGTAACACCTCACCTATCACATTTGCTTCATGATTGTTTTCTTGCTATGCATCTCCTTCTTTTCCCTTCCAAGATCTACAGTCTTTCTTTAGGTGTCCTTTCTTCCCATATTTCCAGCAGACTATCCCTGATCTGGACTTGGATCTGACTTTCCTTAATTTACTGTGATATCCTGAGCTCTTTCCTCTTTCCATTTTTCTTCCGCTAGACTCTGCACTTAAAGAATTACCCGATGTCTCACCAGAGATTTTCTGTCGCATTTCCTCGCTAAGGATAGCACCGACAACATCATCAAACTTTAAAGTACTAGATCCAGAAACAGAGTTACTAATGGCCATCACTAAACCATTCCAACTTTCTGGCAATGAGCACAAAAATAACAGAGCTCTAACTTCATCATCAAAGTTTACCCCTACAGAACTTAACTAACTTGTAACAGTATTAAAATCATTTAAATGGTCTACAACAGATCTGCCTTCTGACATCTTCATATTAAATAACCGTTTCATAAGAAATAACTTATTTGAGGTCGAGGGTTTTTCATATAGTTTTGCCAATGCCTTCATCAAACCCTTTGTCATTGTTTCCTTCAAAATGTTGAAGGCGACTGACGCTACGAGGCACAATCGTACTATTTCGAGTGCCTTTCTATCGAGAAGGTTCCATTCTTCATCTGTCATACCCATCGGCATATTTGTTTTTCCACCCAATGGTAGGTACAGATCTTTCTGGTACAGATAATCTTCCATTTGCATCTTCCACAGCAAGAAGTTTTGGCTGTTAAATTTCTTGACCCTAAACTTACCATCTTCCGCCATTTCTCCCACTCAAACCAGGAACCCTTCTTTCCTGCGAGTTTATCATCCAAATAGACCTTTGGCTCTGATTCTAGTTGTTAGAAAATTATATATTACAAAGCAATGGAACACATAGAATATAACAAAAATATAAACATAAAACGCATAAAACCAGAGAGACACAGATATATGTGGTTCACCCAGTTTGGGCTACATCCACCTCGAACAGCTAGTCCCTCCTTTCTATTATCCAGCAAAATGAAGAGACACAACCTATAGCAGATCTGCTGTAATATCCTTTGTTTTCTCCCACAGTCTCACCTCTCTATTTCTCACTCGGAGAATACACATCTATATCGCAGCCTCAATACAATACCCTCATACAAAGAGAGGGGTTGCCTTCTAGGGCAAAAAACCTTAAAATAAACATAAGTTCTACCATCAGATCATCTGCCTAATGAATGACCCAGATTGGCTAGAAATTACTATAGTACTATACTTTTACAAGGCAATTTATAATCATGCTCCACACCCAAAAATTGAATTTATAAAATGTTTCTAGGTCTCTGAGGTAGCAAGGTCTAGTAGTGGGCCAACTCAAGAGGTTGGAATCCCATAAGGTATTTTCATTTTATTTCTAAATAGTTATGGGAACCAGAGTCACGGGACTATACAGAGATAAAAGAGCTCGTGGAGCCATTTTATGACTATTTCTTATGTATTTTCTTTGCAACACTAAAGTCATTCCACTGTAGTTTTTATATGGATTTTGATCATGATGGATGGAAGGAAGCACCTATAAGAGGGGCCAACTCCAAAAAGAGTTGATTCAAGCAATTAGAGCGTACAAATGATACGTAAAATGATATGCAACTAGGGAAGGAATACAAGAGAAAAAATGTAACCATATCATCAACCCACCACAAATATGGATAATGGATCCTAGGTCCACCTCAAGAGATCGAGGAAGTCAGCAATGAAGATATTTTGTTTGGGAAATCATGACACATTTGTTTCATTTCTACAATTGTGTTAATATTCCATTTTCAAGAAAAGAATCGACTCTATTATGTGAAAATTAGGACAACTAGATTGGTCCCATGCTCAGACAACTGTAAAACTTCTAGATATTTTTGTAAGTTGTTCTTATAGTGGTTCTCCCAATAAAAGAGATGAATGACCAATTAGCAGAGGTTCACTTTTCTAT
Source organism: Pinus taeda (assembly GCA_000404065.3). NCBI lineage: Eukaryota > Viridiplantae > Streptophyta > Pinopsida > Pinales > Pinaceae > Pinus > Pinus taeda. The sequence continues at coordinate 69,866 of APFE030926798.1, read as the reverse complement.
CCCAGAGGTTGTATTTTTCTCCAAATTTTTTAAGTTTTGGAGCTTATCAGATGTATGTTGTTCTTGAAGATTAATGAAGAAGTTTTTGGTGATTCCAAGCACTGAGATGTTTAGTATGTAATTCCCTCTTTGTTTATTATTTCATGTGTTTTTTCTCCTCTCAAAAATTATGTAATTATAACTATTGGATTCAATCTTAAATAACAAATTTACCTATGTTATTTTATGGAAAATGGTACCTATAATGTGTAGGATTCAAGGCCTTAAAACACTCTCCATGATTTCTACAGTTCATTTCTTTAGTCTAATTCATGATTCTACTAGAATTTGGTGCATAGGATTATGTGTTTGTCAATCCATCTGCTCTAGTCTTCTCTTCTTGTATTTCCTCTTTTACCTATACTGCAAAAACTAATGAAACTATACCCTTTGTGTGTAGGCCACCAGATTTGAGCATTAACTCTTGGGAATGAAATATTGTTTATATGCATATTGAATCTGCCTCTAAGTAGGGTGATTGGACTAGATTTAATAAGTGTCCCTAATTCTTGAGAAAAACAAATAAATCTTTAATAAACGCTAAGATGTCCTAGGTACTGACCCTTCTCCTCAACCCAGGGGTTGTCTCTAGGAGCGACAACATATTTTGGCGTTGTTGTTGGGGAATGATTCAAAATATATTTCCTTGAGTAGAAATTTATGCATTCCTTTGCATGGTGAGTAAAGGAAGTGTGGGTTGAGATCTCTCACCTAATAGAGTTTTCACACTATAATCATGGCTTCCAAGAGGCCTCATACTCATTCTGATACCTCTCAACAAAATATGCCTCTTTTCATTAACCCATAAATAATTGTTTCTAGGAGAATCTAGAAGGAAAGAACCCCCATAACTCCATTTCATCTTTATTCTACCCCATAATTTTTAGCTTCTAGTCTTAGAGAGCTAAGATAAATGTTCCCAAAACTTCATTTAGGGAATTGGACTTCTTAGAATAATGTTTTCGCCCTCCTGGTTTCTACTTTTTAGAACCAAATACTGAAGAATTTTCTATCAAATATTTCAAATTTGATCCATTCACATTTCATACCTTCCCTGAAGTTGGGGAAATTAATGACATACTCATTCCCACCACATCTCATACTCCCACAATTATTTCATACCCAATCTTAGTTGTTGTTGTTCATTCAACCCATCACCGAGGTCCTGCAGCAAAACTTATTCAACCACCCTTACAAAATATGTTTGTCCCTAACTTTTTTCTCAATAAATATTCCCCTCTAAAAACACAAGAGCCTATGAATGCAATGCCTCAATACTATCTCAAAATCCTACCTAGATTTAGTAGGAAAGATGATGTCACTGCTCAGAATAATATTGATATCTTTTGTGCATTTGCAGAAAAAAATCAATGTAGAAAACTTAGATGTGGTGTTGAGGTTATTTGTCCATTCTTTAGATGGGGAGGCTACAAAATGGTTCAAGACCTTGCCTAACAACTCAATCAACACCTGGGTGGAATTAGAGAACATATTTATGCAGAAATATGGTGAGAATAAATACCATGGATATTCTCTGACTAATAATGCAATAAAGGAAAGGTCCAATGGATATCTCACTGAGTTTATAAAATTATTTAACAAAATCTATAATAGATTGCCTATTGAGATTAAACCCCCATAGGAAGCGACTAAGGTGGTATTTGATGGAGCATTTGTATTGAATTTTGGGTTTACTCTAAGAGAAAGGAAATCCCCTACACTGGACTAGATCCAGACTCATGCTCTAGAGGTGGAAGAGAACTTTTCATTAGCAGGGAAGTTGAAGGGAAAGATGGAACACAATGACAAGATAAGGGGAAAAGAGGAAGCACATTTCTATGGTCAAGTCAGGGAAACTCGGGAGTAGAAGTTGGATGAGATGAATAAGCTGATCAGGAACCTCTCGAACAAGCTAGTGAAGTTGGAATTGGAGAAAAAAATCCCTCCTAGGTAGATACTGCAAGGTCCTAACAAAAAATTCAATCCCTAATAAAGGAGACATCCCTTGCAACTTCTCAAAAGAGAAATAAAGGACAAACTAGACCAAGTACAACCTTCGTTGAATATAGAACATGATCCTTAGGAAGGCATTGAAGATGTTCTTGATGCTCAGGAGAACAAATACTCTACTCTATCAAAAGAAGAGAATGAAATAGAAGCACAGGGAGGAGAGGAGGGTGATCCAGATGTCCCCCTAGACAAAGAATAAATAAATTCTTACTGTAAGTAGTTTGTTGATTTCATGCAAGCTGAACTACATAGGAAACACAATTTGAGGTCCAGGAAAATATTTTGGACATAAGACTAAAATGAAGAACTTGTCCAACTTACCACCTCTAAACAAACCGATGATGGGAAAAATCCTACCAGCTCTGATCCAACAACCTATTCATGGCCAAAACTAACCTCATCAACATCAGGGAAGGCCACCTAGTTAAAGTCCTAAATCAAACTCTTATCCATTTTTTTAATGACTCCAACTGGTTCAATTGGGTCCAGTTACCCCCTTTCTCTCGCTATTCACTTATAGTTTATCTATTACTTACCAATAGAAAAAGAGAAATCAGATCTGCCTTCTTGTTGTGCACATGTAAGCAAGAAAATCCTTAATATGACTTGAGGGCTCAGTTAAGCCACACTAAAGTCTTCCCCTACGTAAGGGGACTTCTATGAATGCATACTTAAATCTAAATGCAGATCTCTGAAAGATGCAAGAAAAAATCTAATCCTATCTCAAATTGGAAAGGGGTATCCTTCTCGTAATTTGAGAGAAGATGAACCATCTAACTAGGGGAAGAGGACTATTTACATAATGATTGAATTCAAAAAATTAGATTAAATTGCAACATGCAAAATAGTTTGCATTTTGCAATTTATTAGATCACTTTATGAAAATCAAATTTACTTAAATAAAAAGTTATCAAAGCAAATCAGAAATACATATCTGAATCCAATAAAATGGTTGAATCCATTATATGATTTTCATCAATTAAAAGAATAAGTTCATTTAATTAATGAAAGAAAAAACAAAATAGAAATGCATTTAAACAATCAAAAGTTACTATTGAATGCATTTGAATCTTAATGAATTCATCTTGATTTTAATTTTTTTCTTCTCATCATAGATAGCACTTACAAAAGTTCAATAGCATAAAACAATCGATTCGACAATAGTGCTCAATATCATAATGCAATACACTATTTAGAACATGAATTAAAACCAATTGTGAAATTCTAATAAAAAATGATTACTTTACATCTCAGACAATAGTGCACATGAAATGAAAATTAATTAAGATCATACAAAAATATCATTACAAAAATCTATAGTCCTTTAACAACTTCAACTCTTTGAAGAAATTGTTTACAGCACTGCAAAGCAATCTTTTCTTTTAGAGCTTGAAATGCTTTGTCTCTCCATATTTCAACTCACAGTACACTGCAAAAGTGCATATGTGCAACAAGAAAAATCACAGAAATTTCCCCAAATACCTCATATCTGAAGTTTTCCCCTCACCTATTGCTATAATTCCCTATGCAAAAGTGATTTCATAGACTCTAGTTGCAGAGAAGAACCCTTTCCTCATTCTCAAAATTCATATTTATTCATTTACAAGAATCTCCAAAAATGGAGAACTGTTAAGAGTAGTTTTTCAGATCCTCAATTAGAGCTGTAAATTCTCCATTCTTTTCTTTATTGGTATCTTTCCATTGCTCCAAAGTTCGTCAATTTCAAGTTCTCCAACCGAGCTCCTGCTACAAACCAATCAAAACAACAATAAAAATAAATTAAATTGCATATTAGAAATTAGAATAATAAACTCTCAAAAAATTGCTAAATTAAAATAAATAAAATCCAAAGAAATTTCCATGCTATGATTACTTCAAATGGATCTAGTCATCCTTTGAGTATTGTTGGAGAATGAATTAGTGATAGCAATTTTCCTAAGCCATTGAAATTTTCCCAAATCAAATTAGGAAAAAAGCCAATTGTTGTTGCAAATTCATCACTTTATTTTCTGCTAATTTTTTTGGGTCATTAAAACATTAAGTCTACTAAACTTAACATTCCCATATTTTTCTTCTCAAACATAGCTTTCTAACAAGTCATCCTGTGCCTCATTTTTCCAAGTGAATCTCTAGATATGTCTCTCCAAAAACAAAGTGTCAAAATTACCAGAATTCTGAAAAGTACATATCTTAGCCAAATTGAATATTTTTTAATTAAAAATTCTAATTTAGATTAAATTAATAAATCTTAATTAACCATTAATTATTTAAAATTTTAAATTAATAAACTATAAAAATTTGAATAATTACCATTATAATTAATTAAATTAAAGTATTAATATTAATTATAAATTAATTATTAAAAATAATTAAAAATATAAATCTCCAAAAGGTGGAGCTCTTATGAGAAATGGTGTATGGTGATGGGAGTCATAAGGTGAAAAGGAGTGGGAGTAGGGAGTTAGGGACATAAGGAGGAGGGATAAAGAGGAATGAGGGGGATATAAGGAGTTAAGAGATCCCGAGGATCTGAAGAGCGGATAAGGAGTGGAGAGTTAAGAGATCCCGAGGATTGGGATGATATTGGGTCCCAAAGGTATAAATAAGAACGGGAGTTGAGCTGAGATGAGGAGGAAATGGAGTGAAGAGAGGTGGAGGGAGGTGAGGCCTCCAATATAAAAACTATAGTCACTTTGTGTTATTCATGTCTGCTGAAAACTACAGCCACTATTAAAACAAATCTCGGCCTTGGCCTTGATGGTTTTTGATAGTTAATTAATCTAATTAAAAACTTAAACTTAAGTTAATTAATTGATATTAATTAAATAACGAAATAAGTTAATATTTACACATTAATTTAATTAAACTTATTATTTAAAATTCGTTTATAAAAATTATTAAATTTACAAAAATAAAATAATATACATTTTTAGTCTAAGTGGTGAAAATCACCAAACTTTGGATAAGCGCTATTTGTAAATCGTGAGTCCAAATGCAATGAAACAAGAGCCAATAGAAAGCTAGCAAAAAAGTTGTAACCAATGAAGCAATCAAAATGCGAATCCAAAGAAAATGAAAATATACATTTAACCAAAACAAAGTATTAAAAGGCGATATAACCATAATTTATTTTGAGGGTCCCCATTAATATTATGAAGGTAATACATTAAAAATGGGGAGGTTGTGGTTTTACTACAACAATGATGGCACATGAGAAAGAACTAGTTATCTCTGGTTAAAAGGTAATGAACTTAATTTTAGCCAAAGGTTAAAATGATGAATTCTATTAAGTTGTCAAACAGTGAAACATTTCCCATTGGTACCATATTGGCGAATCAAGCAATATAAGTTCAAAAATATCAGTACTAAAAGTAGATTGAGTCTAAAATCATGAATCAAAATTTTGGGGAATATTTAATATTTAAGATTACCTCGTATCAGTAATAGAAGAAGGTACATATAGGGATTTTAAAATAAAGCATATATCCATCGATATGAATGTTCTCTCACATTGCTTCGTTGCCAGTGAACCTAGTCGATACCTTAACGAAGTTGTCTTTTAATGTTTGATTTAAGGCTTCTGTGGAAGTTTTTTGCAGTGGTGTGATCCGGATTGTCCACAGTTTTTTGTTCATTGTGTCAACGTTTCAAACCCCAAAGGGGGCCCATCATCAGGAAAAATCAGAAAGATAGAAAAAGAATGAGAGAATATTGAGAGAAGGAGACATGAACCTTGATATAAATAGACCAAGAACCCTAAATTTGTCTAAAGGCCGACACTTGATTTCAACATTTTTATTTTAATTAATTATTCAATTATTTTAATTATTTATTCATTGATTATTTTAATTTTTATTTTATAATTAATATGAGTTTAAATTATTTGTATTTAATTAATAAATTTTTATACAATTTTAATTTTTGTTTAATTAATACTGTTTTAATATAATTAATATAAATTTTTATATATTATTTTTTTGAAATTTTTATTTATATTTTATTAATAATTAATCTTGATTTTATATATTGAATTTAAATTCAATTTTTTAATTTCAATCAGATTAAAAGAATTAATTCTAATTGTTTTATATATCATAATTAATTGATTAATTTTATACTTTTATGATAATTAATTAGTTTAAATTATTTAATTGCTGAAAACCTAATTATTTATTATTAAATAATCTAATCCATTTTAATTTAATTTAATTGTAATATAATTAATTAAATTTAATTAAATTAAATTAATATAATACTTTATTCCTATTAATTTAATTTAACTTAATTAATATAATTAATTAAATTAATTAAAATTTAATTGATTAATTTTATAATTTATGATTAAAATTATTAATTAATTAAATTAATAATTTAATTTAAATTATTTGGAAAACCTTAACTATTTTTATTAAATTAATTTGACTCAATTTAATTTAACTTAATTAATATTAATTAATTAAATTAAAATTAAATTAAATAATACTTTATCTTTAATTTAATTTAATTTACTTAATTAATATATTAATTAAATTAAATTAATGAAATACTTCATGATGTTAAATTTTGATTTATTTTACTTAATTAATATAATTAATTAATTTAAATTAATTTGTTTTAATTTGTTTTAATTAATTAACCGTACCTTTGAAAGACCTTTTCGATGATCCTATGCTTCCACGCGTCTGGGGGGGTTTATTTGTCTGATGAGGGTAAGCCAATTTCCACTGATTTCACTCCCATTGTCCCTGTTGAGGTTTTGCGGAACTTTCATAATTTCAATGGCCTCTCTAATTTTTCTTTTGTGATAGTTGTCTTCTCTTGCAATCACCTTGGCGTCTTCTAAACACATCTGATGCCTGGTCTTGGACGAGTGCTCTGCGAGGGCTGATGTACGAGATCTCTCATTCTTAATGTCAGCTGCGTGCTCTTTAAGTCTTGTTTTCAGAGATCTGCCTGTTTCCCCAATATAACTCTTGCCACATGAGCAATCAATCTTGTACACTCCTTTGAGTTGTTGACGATCAATTTTATCCTTAACCGACCTCATCATCTGTCTTATCGTTCCACAAGTTGTAAATTGGGTGTCTATGTTCATCTTTTTTAAAATTTTCGCAATCTTAGCGGTAGTCCCTTGGATGAATGGAAGGTAAACTTTCCCTTGATTCTCTTTCTTATCTCCAGGGGGACGCTTAGAGAGGGCCCTTTCCTGAGCCCTTCTTATAGCTTTCTTGATACTCCACTCCTTGTATCCAATGTTTTTGAAGATAGAGGTTAAGTGTTCAATCTCATCCTTTAGGTGATCACGGTCAGAAATTCTGAAAGCCCTAACAGCTAGGGTGTTCAAGACGCCAGATTTCTGGGAGGGATGATGGTAAGAGTCAGCATGAAGATAGCTATCAGTGTGAGTTTTCTTTCTATAGAACTGGTGACCCAACGTCCCATCCTCATTTCTACTGATCAGAACGTCTAGAAATGGGATCCTACCATTCTCTTCCAGCTCCATAGTAAATTTGATTTCGGAGGATATAGAATTAAGATGATTGAAGAACCTATCAAGCTCCGCCTTACCATGAGTCCAATTTACGTTGGTGTCATCGACAAATCTTTTCCACCATGCCGGCTTCAAGTGGAATGAGTCAAGGGCTTTCCTCTCAAAGTACTCCATGTATAGGTTGGCAACAATGGGTGAGAGCGAGGAACCCATGGCGACCCCAGAAATTTGTTCATAGTAGTGATCTTGGAAACTGAAAAAAGTGGACCGAAGACAGATTTCTGCCAACCTTGCTGTTTGTGGATCGGTATTCAACCTTATAACATGGACAGCTTCATCAAGTGGAATCTTCGTAAACAAGGATACGACATCAAAGCTTACTAGAATATCATCTTTATCCACCCTTCTATCCTTGATAAGTTCTACAAAATGAGTTGAGTCTTTTATAAAAGAGTCCGTGTTACCAATGAGGGGCTTCAGGAGCTTAGCTACATATTTGGCTAATTCATAGGTAGGGGAACCAATGGTGTTAACAATTGGTCTAAGAGGGACCCCTTCCTTATGGATCTTTGGTAAACCATAGATTCTGGGAATAACCTCACAGGAGGGAATCAACTTCTTTTTTATTTTATCCTCTATGTTGGTTTCCATGATGGCCTTCTTGACTTGTCTTACCATTCTATAACTTCCACAACTCAAATGTTCATTCATTTTTCGAATGTAATCTTCTTTGTTTAACACCACGGCTGCTCCACCTTTATCAGCTTTTAGAACAACTATTTTATCATTATTTCTGAGAGATCTTAGGGCTTCACGTCCTTCCTTATTTAGGTTACTCTTTTAATGCCATACAAGCATTGTCCAGCTACTTGCGAGCGTCCATAGCCCTAATGGGTTTACTTGTATTTCCCATGCTTCCCCTTTTGATCACGTCCTTCCTTATTTAGGTTACTCTTTTAATGCCATACAAGCATTGTCCAACTACTTGCGAGCGTCCATAGCCCTAATGGGTTTACCTGTATTTCCCATGCTTCCCCTTTTGGTCACGCTTTTGAAAAGCACATTTGTGAGGTAAGTTTATGGTGTAGCTGAGTGAAAAGGGTGGGATGGAAAAAGACACTTAAGAAAATGGATATAATACTTCCATAATGTTGACTCCATATCATTTCCCCTTGACTACTCATTCAAAGTCTTTTAAAAGTGGTGGGATGAGAGAGATCCATTGAGTTAAACTCAAGGTCAGTTTTTTCCTTGAAAAGATTAATTATGTTAGTTAGAAAAGATGCATGTTCCTCCATGGAAAAGATTTAAAGTAAGAGGGCTTAAGAATTTGATAAAGATATCCCTTTAAGGTAAATGAAACCCATTGAAATAGACAAAGTAAAAATTTCCCATGTATGTCAAACACTAGGGTGAGAAAAAATCCTTCAAAATAAATATTGGTGGTATCACCAAAAGCAAACCATAACCAATAGAAAAAAGGAAAAGGAAATCCAAACTGAAGTGAAATAAGAACTCAACATACTCCAAAAATGTCAAATAGGGAAGGAAAAATGAATTAAAAGCCCAAATTAAAAAGGCAACCCCAGCAAGACTAACTATAAAAATATCTCAACAAAAGAGTAAAATAATACAAGCATGTGTATTCGTCTTATGTTTAGATTTTAATGAATTATATCTTGTAGAGTTACAAGCAATTAGACTCTCATCCTAAGGGGAATAATAGTCATGAGGTAAAATGAAACCAAATGAGAAGCTTTTATCTTTTGCAATTTTTTTGGTTTCAAAACAAAGCCTGCATGAGAACATCTTAACAATTTTCTAATAGAAGCAAGGCTTGAGAAACAAATTGAAGGTTCAAGGACTCCCCAAACTAGCTGATTTGATGAACATCATTACTACTCTTCCAAAAATTTAAAAGCAAACAAAACAAGGAGAATGAGTTCCAAATTTGAGTTGGTAGGGGTGTGAAACAATTGTTTAAGACCTACGAAAAAAAGTTTATATTAGAAAAACTAAAACAAAAATGTAAAGAAATGTAAAAGGATGAAAATGAGCATATGAGAATTACCATTTGAAGAATGTTATTTAATTTTACTTGAAAGATGTCAATTTTCTCCAACAAAATAAAACCTTTCTTTTAATTGGAATTAAAATTATGAAGAAGTGGCTTTCTATGGATTTTTCGTTGGACCAAATCATTAGTTATTAAATCTAAAATATGGCAAGCAGTAAAACTAGAAAAATAATATTTAATGTTCAAGGAGTCGGAAGTAAACAAAACCTATCATAAATGAAAATGAAGATGTGCTTGTTTATGAATTGCAATGATTAAATCTAAAATATGGCAAGCAGTAAAACTAGAAAAATAATGTTTAATGTTCAAGGAATCAGAAGTAAACAAAATCTATCATAAATGAAAATGAAGATGTGCTTCTTTATGAATTGCAATGACAATTGTTCTCTTTGTTTCTTTAGATTTCATATCAACTCCAAGGTTTTCATAAAATATCAAAAGTCAAGACCAAGTTCCAACCTATGTAGCACTTATGTGTATATGAATAGGACTTGAATCTTTACATGATAAGAATGGAGTGATATAAAAAAAATAAGAAAACCACAAGAGAATTCAAACTTAAATTGGCCATGATCCATTACCTTTGCGTATTGCGTATTTTCTTACCAATTAGTTGCATTACCATAGTCTTTTCTCAAGAGTTCCTTGACAAGATGAGAATTCAGTAGAGAAATAAAGAAAAAACTGCATGTCAACCTCAAGTGATGAGTTTTTCATTAAATTGGAAGATTGTCATGAAGAGTAAAAATAGGCCCAACTATACATTTGAGGATATATGTCCAATGAAGGCACAATGATAAGATCCATATGCATACACCATGAACAATCGATATCCCAAAAATCACTTACTTACCTTGAGGAATTTGATGAAATTATAAACAAATATTCATCCAAGCTCTCGAATACTAGGGTAACTTGGAAGTCAGGTCAGGTTTGAATAAAGCATAAAGATATAGAGAGGTAAGCGAAGAGAGGACTCCATGTGGGCATGACGAATAGGTTTGATTGTCAAGAAATGAATTAGTTTACCATAAGCCAATGAAATTACATAATCTGATATTCTAAGGTTCCAAGGTATTGATTTCTTGGATGATAAATCTCAGAATATATTTTAAAATACTTCTGATATAATAAAGACCCAAGAGTTTGATAAACCTGAAGGTCTAAAGTATCGAGGGAAAAATATTAGGATCTTTCATGAATTAAATATGAAAAAGGAGAAGCCTAAGATTCAATGATTTACATGTTAGAGGACTTGAGTCAACTTGAGAGAAATAAATGTGACTAAAGTGGATGCAAGATAAATGAGTGTAGTGCAAAGGTTTGATTCAACTTAGTGAATGTAAGATTCAGAATGGGAAAAAGGTAAAATAATGGACACAAGTACTTTTATGACTTGTTGCAAGATTTTATGTGATTTTTCTTTGCTTATGGAAAATCAAAACAAGAAGGAGCCAAGCATTTCATTTCAACTGCATCGATGATAAGTGGAATATGATTATTGACTCATTTTATAAATTTGTAAAGTAAAGGAAATATAAGAGAAGCACTAATACAAAGTACAAATATTATGATGAGAAAGAAAATACTTCCCCGAACTCAGAATAAGTTAGTTTCTCACTTTATTCTTCTACCTATAATATTAAAAGAAGAAACAAACAAAACATAAAACTAGATAAACTAATTCTAACTCTATCCTAATTGGATGAAAAGAAAACATGACTAGGTATAGCCATACCTCTAATGTAACCATTCAAGAATTTTATTTCATTTTTATATGTAGAGGTCAAACATCAATGACAAATATACAACTATTACTAAACTACCAAAAATAAATCTAAATGCATTATGCATACTTATTGCTAACATATTTACAAAATGTATATTTTTTACAAGCATTCTCTATTGTCAAGTTTCCTCTAACCAAATCTCTATGGGATTGTAAAAATATGGATGGATAGTTGATACAGAATGGAGGAGGTTAACTGAAAGATAGGTTGAATAACCATGGAACAAGTCATTAGCAATTTCTGGTAGAAATGAATCTCCCAGACAACTTTCAAATGTGTCAACAAAATTTATATGGAGCTTGATGAATCTATCTGAAGATCATTGGCTAAATTAAGAGGTTAGAAATATTGCATTAATGCACTCAAAAATGATGATTCATGTTGAAAATGCACTCTATAAGGAAATGTAATATGATAGGATATGAACATCAAATGAAATTGGAAGATTAAAAACCCTTGATGGCCATAATCTAAATCTTTTGATTCATTTTCAAATTCTAACAATACACGTTGAAAATTTTGGACATTGAATTGGTTAATATGCTAGCAAATGACATCTAAAAATTGCAAAATGCAAGAAAACAAATTTGAAAACAAACAAAATAAATGAAAGAGAAATAATAAAATCAAATTGATATTCACACTATTGTTACAATTAATGTTAGAGCACCATTGGAACTAATTTGAAATAATTTACTTCTCATAAGAACTAGCCAAGATAATACAATTAGAATGGTCACTGACATCAACTTGTGGAAAAGAAAAGGTTTAGGACCATAAATAGTAACAAGAAATTAATCATCATAAGAATCATAGATTGGGATGGATTCATGAATGTTGAAATCATGACAATGCTTAAATATTTGAAAATGAGAATTTATTGAAACAATTTATGAATTAGTTTTCTTGATTTCCAAATATGATTTGACTTCATTCATGAGGATTTAATGGAGAGTAATATGAATCAACATCTTGAATGTCAAATTAATGATCAAAAATGACTTCATGACATTCACTATAATTCTCTCCATTCCCATATGGTGCGTCAAAACAAGGAGTATTGAGCACATTCTCATAAATAATGAAAGAATGATCATTGAATGTCCCTTTATCTTGACAAAAACTAATTAGAAATTCATTTATATCAGACTCTTTGTTTTCCAGAATAACATTAATCCAAATAGAAGATGAATTGTTATGAGCAAAAACATCAGGATAAAGAGAGAAATGAGAGTTAGAAACAATGAATCTAAAAATATCTCTATTTGAATACTCTTGTGCATTTTCTCTATTGTTAATTTCAAATTCTTGATCATTCACTTGGCTAATTACACATTCTTGAAGGCTTTTGTTTGGCTACCTTAAATATTGTATTTGATCATGATGAAATTCAGAAATTCCTATAGCAAATTGTATATTATTGTAATATTCAATTCTTGCTTATGCTTGTTGGTTTAATAGTTGATTTTCTTATTTCATTTCATGTTGATTTTTGGATTTTGGGGCAATCAATTCTTCAAATATGTTGTTGGTATCTTCTTGTAGTTGATTACCACATTCTTCCAACCTTTTTTATTGTGATTCATTAATATGTGGGACTATATCAATGTCATCATTAACGCTATAAGTGTGCACTGCATGTAAGAATTTGTCATACATGGCTGAGAAAACTTCATCATGATTAGCATGCCCCTCCATATTATAATTTTCAATCATGTTAATAGAAGTTGAATAAGATTAATCAAAGCTTGAAATTGTCTCAAATGGATCTGGAAGACAAGGAAGGCAAACTAGTTCTCTAAACAATCGTGTTAATTGAAACTATGAAGACAAATCTTTAGATTGAAATTGAAAACAAATTAATTTGAACATAATGAGAAATTCATTTGAAGACTCACCTTCAAATCGACGGAGTGCTTCAAGTTGTTTGCATACCTTTTCGTAGTTGTAATCCTGAAAAACATGTAGGAAATTTTTTACAAACTCAATTAAAGTGCGAATAGAGGCAAACAGTGAATATTTACACATGTTTTTCTCCATTCTTGTTAAAGTGAGAGTAAGAATCCTACATGACACCTTCATCAATATCAAAATTATTAAAATTTAAAATAAATTGAAAAACATGCTCATAAGCAAAGGCGTTTTTCTTACCATTAAAATTTGTACTTGATAAGAGTTTTACTACATGAATTGGAGATGAAGTAGGTGGAAGTCCAGTAGAGAAACTCCAAAGTGGTCACTTAAAAGGAGACATTGAAATAAGATAATAAAAAAAACTATAACAAAATATTTAAAGAAATAATATAATGTAGACCCTCCTGGCGCCAAAAATGACCTCATCAACATCAGGGAAGACCGCCTAGTTAGAGTCCCAAATCAAAATCTTATATGTTTGTGTAATGGATCCCACCAGTTCAATTGGGTCCAGTTACCCCCTCTCTCTATATTGGCTTATATTTTATCTATTACTTATCAATTGAAGATAGAGATCATATTTTCCTTCTTATTGTGCACATGCAAGCAAGTAAATCCTTAAGTTGACTTGAGGGCTCAACTAAGCCACCCTAAAATATGCACCTGCGTAAGGGGAATTATATGAATGCAAACTTGAATCTTAAGGCAAAACTACTTTAATATGCAAGAGAAAAACTAATCCTATCTCAAATTCGAAAGGGATAACATTCTCTGAATTCAAGAGCAGATGAACTATCTAACGAGGGGAAGAGGACTATTTATATGATGATTGAATTTAGAAAATCAGATTAAATTGCAACATGAAAAATGATTTTCATTTTGTAATGTATTAGATCACTTTATGTAAATTGAAATTACTAAAATAAAATTTTATCAAAGAAAATTAGAAATACATATCTTAATCTAATAAAATGGTTGAATTCATTATATGATTTTTAGCAATTAAAAGAAGAAGATGATTTAATTAATGAAAGAGAAAACAAAATAGAAATCCATTTAAACAACAAAAAATTATTGTTGAATGCATTTGAATCTTAATCAATTCATCTTGATTTTAATTTTGTTCTTCTCCTTGTAGAGAGCTCTTGCAAAACTTCAATAACATAAAACAATCAATACTTCAATAGTGCTCAATATTAGAATGTAATACACTATTTAGAAAATGAATTAAAATCTATTATAGAAATTCTAATAAAAATGTGATTCATTTACATCCTAGACAATAGTGAACTTGAAATGGGAATTAATTAAGATCATACCAAAATTTAACTACAAGAATCTGTAGTCCTTGAATAGATTCAACTCTTTGAAGAAATTGCTTACAATACTGCAAAACAATCTTTCTTTCAGAGCTCAAAATGCTTTGTCTCTCCATAATTCAATTGACGACACACTACAAGAGTGCAAATGCACAACAAGAAAAATCATAGAATTTTCCCCATATACCTCATATCTGAAGTTTTACCCTCACTTATCACTATAATCCCCTATACAAAAGTGTTTTTAGAGTCTCTAGTTGCAGAGAAGAGGAACCATTTCCTCATTCTCAAAATTAGAGCTGTAAATTCTCCATTCTTCTTGTTACTGGTCTCTTTCCATTGCTCCAAATTTCCTCAGTTTCAACTTCTCTAACCAATCTCCTGCTACAAACCAACCAAAACCAAAATAAAAATAAATTAAATTGCATATTAGAAATGAGATAATAAACTCTTAAAAAATTGCTAAATTAAAATACATAAAATCGAAATAAATTTTCATGCGATGATTACTTCAAATGGATTTGATTATCCTTTGAGTATTTATGGAGAATGAATTAGTGATAGCAGTTTTCCTAGGCCAATGAAATTTGTCCAAATCAAATTAGGAAAAAACCAATTATTGTTGCAAATTCGTTACTTTATCTTCTACTAATTTTTTGGGTTATTAAATGATCGAATATGCTAAACGGAACATTCCCAGTTTTTTCTCGATAGTCTTAGTTTCCCAACGAGCCATCTTGGGCCTGATTTGGCCAAGTGAATCCCTGGATACGTCTCTCCAAAGTCAAGATGTCAAAACTGTCAGAATTCTGAAAAATGCATGCCTAGGCCAAAAATGGCCATTTTTAATTTAAAATCCTTATTTAGATTAAATTAATAAATCTTAATTAACAATTAATTAATTAAAATAATTATATTAATTAAATATATACAAATTAATAAAACTATAAAACTTAAATTAATTTATAATTATAAATTAATAAAATTAAAATATAATTAATTAAATTAATTTAAAATAATTAAAAGAATTTAAATTAATTATTAAAAATAATTAATAATATAAATATCTAAAAAGATATATGGGTGACACGGGCTCTTATGATCCATGGCGTATGGTGAAAATGAGTGGGAGGAGGGAGTATGATGTATGGTGATGGGAATCTGTTGCATTATTCAACAATCTCCATTTAATATATTTATAAATTTCTTATTATAAATTTATAATATTAAATTAGGGACCCTTCAATTTTAGAAAAGCCTCTGATTATCCAAAAAACCAAATTAAATAGCCCCCGAGACACAAATTATACTTATGCTTAAGTATTAAACATTATAGGTTATTTGATTAAAAAAAACAAAAAACAAAAAAAAAACTGATTTTTTAAAATTCCCAAAGGTTGAAGTTTTTACAAACACCAACACTCCACCATACCCTGCATCGCATATCCCATAATAAATCAACATAACACAAAGGCTAAGACTCTTCTGCATCACAAATAAACAAAGTTCTAAAGCAAAGACCCCTCCGCATCCGCAACTATCGCAATCAAACACAAAATCTTAAGTCCTGCCTCCTGCCTATTTCGATTGCGATTATACTAGACCCAACAAGATTATACAAACCATTCCATAAATCCCTCCATCCGAAGCTATTGCAGTTACCAAAGAGTCTTGCCCCATTACCTTCGTCGATTTGTGATCTGCGATTAGGCCCGAACCCGATGGGAAAATCAATCGTAATCTATAAAATCCCACGTCTATAGGTTATCACAAAATTTTAAACAAAAAAAAAAACTTAACTCCAAGCCTGCTCCAAACGCCGATTGCGATATGCAATAAGGCCCTAACCCACCTGGATTATACACTGCGATTTATATTAGTATCGCATCTGGGGCCTATACCACAATCATAAAGTTTTAAAAATTCATGCATCATCCCAATGTTGATTGTGATATACATCCCAACACCGATTGCAATATGTATGCCAACAATGATGTCAGATTCACGTCATCCTCCATATCACCTGCCACATCACTTGTCACCTACCACATCATCTGCCACATCACCATTCCACGTCACCCACCACGTCATAGTGACATCACCATGATGTCACCCCGGGATCCTGCAATCTTAAGATTTAAATGGACACGGCTTATAGTAAACCCTTCACCCCAACCAATTTATGATTTGTGACTAAACCTGGACTCGACTGGATTATTCACTCCAACTTATAAATCCCTCACATCCGCGCAATCACAAGAATCACAACCTCAATCCTTCTGATACCAATTACGATTTTCCATAAGCACCAGACCCGATAAAAATCACATGTCAATTCATAAAAATCTCATGTTTGTGGCTATTGCAAAAGTCATGGAAATTAAGCAGGAAAACCAATTGTGATATAAAAACCCGACTCACTTTGATTTAATAAATGACTCAGATCTACCCAGGTGAGCGACTTAAAATACTTCAGACCCCCCTACATTCAATTTTAATTTTCTCATGGTGGGGTTCGAAAAGTGGTTTTCTCATCCAAGCCTATCTCCACATGTCACTCCTTTTTCATTTTGAACTCCCCTCCTCACACACCACTTACCACTTCCAACCCCTTCCGAAAAAGTCGTTAGCCATCCATCTTTCTCCAAATGATTTCTATTTTCTTTGAAGTACTCCTAGCCTCCAAACAACTGTGATTAATTTGAGTTCTACCCCCGGGTCTAAAAGAGATATGCAATAGAACCGTAAAGGCCACCTCTCATAGCAATGGGCATTACTCTGCATTCCTATCCATGATAGTTGTATTCAGAATTTATTGCAACTCTATGTTTTTCTTGATTTCTTGCAAAAGTGATTTGTTTCAAATAAAACTCGCTTATCAATTTCATGTATTAACAACATATCGATTCATGTTTTTCTTGTTCAGGTTCATGACAGAGGAAGATAGTTATTCTGATAAGTGGCATATCAGTTCAAACAGGCAGACAAACATCTAAAGAATTCGATGGAACAAACGAAGCTGATGAAAACAACAAATCACTTTCAAAAACTTCTACCAAAAAAATGTTTTCCTTTAAGCATTGTAGAAAGGATCTGTTTAATTCAGTTGTTTTCTCCTATTTAAGATTACTTTTTTTATTATGAAATAAAGGTCCTGAATTTTATGAAAAAAGGCTTACGAAAGCTCACACTATTGTACTTTCATCTTTTTCTCAATAGAATGACTGGAACATTTTTTTAGGAATTTTCATAAAGAATTTTGAGAAGTTGCACTACTGTACTCCTAGAATCATATTTGTGAGAAAGACTAAACTGCTACAATTTTTTTTATGAGATGAGCAACGTGCATCTGTTATTTCTATCTTTTCACCCTTATTTTTCTCATAAATAGATAGTGAATTTATCTTTTCAGATCTCTTATTACATGGTATTTCTACTCTTCTCTACAATTCACAAATTCTTGAAGGCACTATTCTATAAAGGATTTAGAGTTGTAGGTTAGAGGAGAAAACTCAGATCTCAGGAATTATTAAGGATTTTTCTTTTTCACTCTAAATTATGTTTTGATGGGAAGAGTTTGTACTATGTTGTAGCGGCTACAACCACCCTCCAAAATTTTTCCTTAGCCTGTTTTGGAGCCTCTCTTCCAACCTTTGCAGCAGTTTCCCTTGCTTCGTCAAGTTCACAAGCTTCAGTTTCTTCCTTGCACAAACGCAGCCTATCAGTCACATCTTGATCCATTCCCCTCATAGGCTATTCACCCAAACTTGGTCCAGCTACAGGCTGAGAAAATTCCCCTTGAAAATTGCACATTTATGGAGGGAAACCAGGCTTCCCTCCAGGTATTTCTCAATCCACTCTGACTACCTGCTAGTCTCGAGGATTGTGCAATCCTGCCAGCCAACCCTCCTAGCAGGATTTGCGCAAATCTGGGTAGCAGTCAACTGCTCTGCCCATAAATTGCGCAAATCTCCTGGGCAGCCAGCCCAATTCCCAGCTAAAAATACACATTTTTCTCCAGCAGTCGAACAGTCTCTTACATGTGCAGCTGAGTTGACCGGTTCCCTCCGGTACTAAGAAAAATAGACTTGCATGCATGGGTTACTTCTCCCAAGATAGCATGAAAAGGCATCCCTTGTTTCATGGATCTATGTTTAGCAGTTGGAGGTTACATGCAAGGAGAAACTCTGAAACCTCCCACCAATTGTCGCTTCCCCTAGATTCGTGGCATGTGTGTCACAACCTCGATGTGATCAAAACTCATCAACTAGACACTACAGAGCTCATTCCTCACATCAGAATTGCATCTCTGATATCTCACATCACATCTAGGAGCAGTCGGCACATTTAGCTCAACTGTTTTGGGGTAAGCTCACTTCCCATGTGTTGTGTTGCATTTCTATTGCTTTTTGTGCTTGCGCTTGTGGGAGTACTATTTTCTTGATTTCTTTGAAAGCTTGTTATCTTTTAGATGTATACTAGCCTATCCTATCTTTATTTCATTTTTCGTTTCTATCTCATTGTTCTCGCATGCATGAAACTGTTTTGCACATAGGTTCGCCCAACCAACAAACTGCCTCACCCAAATTCATGTTGGTATTCTTGTTGAATCTTTCATTCATGTTTTGCATGCACTGTTAATCACTTATGCTATCTCTTTGTGTCGCCATGCATTCATTTAATTAATTTCTTTCAGTTGCCCGTCGGTGAGTCAGGTCAACCTCGGCCCAAGCTCTGCTCTCACCAAGGCTACATTATGCATTATGGGAAAGTAAGGCTCACCTTCCTCTCCATATTTTCGCATTCCTTTCCATCATTGGCCTGTAGGACTGTTTTGCGCATTTCTGGAGGACATTGGCTTCTTGGCCCAAGAAATTGTGCAAATATGTCCTTGTACTAACAGTCCTTTGCAGTTGGAATCACGTAATGCACAATCCCAATAGTCAGCAGCTAGACTGGACTGTGCATTGGATAGTTCCAGTAGTCAGTCAATCTCTCAGTAGCCCAGACTATGCCTTGTGTAGTCTTGGCAGTCGGTCTCTTGATCGAAATTGCGCAACCTTCATGATCATTCACCCAGGTATGTTGCAAGTTAGTTCTCATGTTCATTTTTGTTTTTGACTCATAGATTGCTTGTTATGAGTGTTTCCATGTCTCCAGGTATCGCAAGTATTCATCTGCCTCTCAGCAGTACAGGTACAATGGTTTCCAGGAGAGCAAAGATGAAGACACCATTCAGAGCATGCTTGGGGATGCACTTAATCAAGTGTTCATGGAATTTCCTACCCACGAAGACATTAAGTTGTTCGTAGACAAGGACATCAAGATATGATAATAGTAGCATCACAGAGAGCAGCATCATGAACAATAGCTGAAGACAACATACCAAATGCAACAAATGCAAGAGGAGGGTTGTTGTCAACACAGAGGCGGAACAAGGTTGCAAGCTCAAGTAGGTCCACTGATAATCAAGGCAACTTTGGAGACTTAGGCTATGAGGTAACAATGCGACATGAAGGTCATGTGAATATAGATAATGGAACGAAGAAAGAGTTACATGTGCTGAAGCAGAAAATCAAGGAATAACATGAAGTTGCACACACAGACAAATGAGTTGTAGCAAGATCAGGAACAGTAGTTGGCGCAACATGCACTCACGGATGAAACTGCACCCGTTCAAGTTAAAGATCCATCCCAACAGCTAACACAGAGTAGACATGGTGAGAAGTGTTGTTGATCACATGCAAGGGATTCAACAACATACATGTTGTTGTGCACATGCCTGCAACCTAACCCATTTAGCAGGCTCACCAAGGTGAAGACAAGAAGCAAGTCCAACTGGAGCTTAACATGTACTTTGGCAAGTTGATGCGCATGACCACTAGCACACCCTTGAAGATCAACACAGACACTATACATCTGTTTGTTGTCGGTTCATCCATACCCAAGAAGACAATGCGCATGTTAGTAGATGAGTTGGATGAAGGTGCTGAACCAATGCACAATTATAACAGAGGCAAGAGTTCAGTTCAACAAGATGTCACCATGAGGTGCATTTACACCATCACGGATGACCAAGCTTTTCATTAGCTCACCATCTTCACCGTCACAAGCATGTCAAAGAGTTGGTACCACCACAGAGGACAGAGTATCAGTGATGTCTTGCAAGGCTTTCTCAAGCCATGTTGTCTCACATGAGTACATGTGCATTGTAATGTTGAGTCATATCAAGTGTAAGTCAAGTGTCAATAGTGGATGTAACAATCATAGAGTAGGTGAAGAGTCATGAGGGTATTTGAATGGTCACAAAGGGGAATGTCAAAGGTCACGCCACCCTTTCCTATAAACAGTCCCTCATAACTCATTGTATAGGCTTTTGGGTGGCCAAGATTTTACTTAGACTATCTTGAAGAAGGCTTGGACAATATTGTAATGTGCCATGGCTTCTCCACTGCACGGAGCTAGTACATCTCTTTGGAGGAGTAGGGGGATGTGGTTGTAATGTTCCATTGTTGGGGCTAGCAAGTTTACATCGTGTATTGAATGATTGTGATTTACACTTCTTTAGTAATAAGAGGTAACACATTTTCATGCATATGTTGTTATTGTAGTTGGAATGTTTTGGTTGCCTTAATGATATATGTTGATTAACTTACGTACTTGTATATGAACTGATTTATATGCAATTATATTAATTTTGTTGTTAATGTGTTGCATATGTTGTTAATGCTATCACCGTTTGTCTCGACTACTCTACCAGACATCAGACAAACCTTTCTCATGAACCTTGCTATATCAACCGTCACACTCATCTCCGATTGCTCTGTGAGTGTTGTTCATGTTATCTTACCTTGTATGTTGTGACTGCTGCATCCGAATGGACTACTCCGCCAGAAGCCGTGCATGTCCTTTTTGTAGTGTGTTCCTAGCTGAGTTGGGACTGATCCCTTTCAACCTGGAACTCACCTTCACCTTCCTCTCCCTTCAAAGTGTTGGAACCTCTCGTACACATTCCTTGACTCTCTCCATCAGTCACACACTTGCTTCTGACAGAGTTATATTACTTTCCTTTGTGCGACATCACGGTCAAGGAATTACCTTACGATCCATTGCTGTCATTCCTACACCAAACAGTTTGAGGTCTAATTGGGACTTCTTACCGAGGAGATCCCCTTACATGTTGGCGGGTCCAGCACCGTCATCATTTGTAGTGCTAGAAGGAGGGTCTGATGACAAGCAGTGTCCTCTCATCTAGTTTTGAACCTTTTCATATATTTCATGGAGTCTTGCACTCTTCTTCCCCCGAGGTGTTTTTTAAGTCGTGAAGATGTCTCCATATTGGGGAAGCTTTTTGATCTCTTGTCCACTCACGTGTATGATGGTGAAGGTGAAGTGGCCTGGCCTGAGCAGTTATATAACTTTATTTTCGTGATTTATGAGGAAGATGATATTTCTGATGAACAGGTCGGTTTTCGACTTGCATACACACTTCGCATATCTCGATTTCGTTGGGTGCTCAACCTACTAGTTAACATCGTGCACTCATTTGAGCACTTCTGTGATCTCATTGAAGACACGTTCTATCATTTTGATCCAGGCTATCTTGATCGGAAACTATTATAGCACTAGAGGGCTCCGCATGAATCCGTTATTGATTTTTGACAACACTTCCGTGACTTGCAGTTTCAAGCTCTGAAGAGCCAGATGAAATTTGCTTATCTCTTGGACTGGTTCGAGTATTGCCTTAAGAAATCTGACCATCTTAAGAGGAAGCTTGATATCAAGCTTCGCTCAACATTCTTCATTGATGGAATCACGCAATCTCATGTGGGAGTGGGCATTGTCTCAATTGACTGTCTCCCTCCCTCTCATTCAACAGCTCCACCACTACCCAATGATGTTGAGGATCATGCTCACAGAACTATTCATCCTTCACATTCTTCCAACGTCACTCCACTCAATTTTCACATAGATTTGGTTATGATTCCTTTGAGTTCTCATATGCATTATTTTCTTTGACCTCCGTCTTCGCACTCAGGTGTTCCTTTGGCTAATGTTGTCATGTGTTCATCCATTCCGGACTCTTCACTTGTTGTGACTGAGGAGCAACCCACTGATGGAGTTGGTGTTGCACAACCAACATGTGTTGTCATTCATGAAGAGTATGAGTGGTAACTTGAGCATCAACACTAAGCAAAGGATGACTCCCTTCCCTCCAATCTCCCTCTGTTCTTTCCTAGCATTGTTGGTGAACCAACCATCCATGATTCTGTGTGTGTGTCTTCATCCACGGATGCACCCATTGTTGATCTTTTGCAGGACGCATCATACGTTAGTTTGTCATTCAACAATGGAGAGGATAAGTTACTCATTGAAAATCCACTTGATCCTTCATTTGCTTTTTCCAGAAACATAGAGGATGAGTTTGTTCACTTTTCATCTACCTCTCTATGTGATTCATCCAACCATGAGGATTCCAGCTAACATCTTGAATTTTCTGATCTCAGTTGTCGTGATCTCTTCACCTCATCATCTGATCATGATGTTGATTCATTCATTGTTAATCCATCTAAGCCATTGGTCTACGAAGATCCATTTGTCAACGAAGTCAAAACCCCACAGATCATCGAGACACTTCAGCCCAAGCTGATGGTTATGTCAGGCCCTCACTATCTTGAGGTTGGTTTCGCTTCCAATCAGGAAATTGTTCAAACACTCAAGTCTCCTCATCACTCATCTGTATGCACTCAAGATCAATCTAACACTCATATTTTACTTCCTCCAATCGAACCACATGATCCCATTTCTCATGCATTGGAGGATTCTTACATTGCAAGCACTCATGTGCGATGCAAGTTATCTTTGTTTCTTTCATTTTCTTTCATGTCATAGTCAAGAGTATGTTGATGCTTCAAAGTTGCACGTAGTGTCACACAACACCATGATAAGTCTGCAAACTGCTCATCATGCACATGTACTCACTTATGTCCCATGGGCACTTTCAATCACAAAGTGTGGTTGTCTTCATTGTTATATCTTTCTGGTTTGCTGGTATGCCATTGGGTTTCTCGTGGACCAAACCTTCACTTCATGTGATCAGGCCCATGCACCGTTAGTGTAGGAGTAGGAGTAGTGTTTTCTTTCAGTTGTTTTCTTGCATGCTTGTTTGCTTACATGCTTTGTTTCCTAGTTTGTTTTCTTGCTTGTTTTCTTACGTGCTTTGCTTTCACTTTCGCTTCTATTGTTGCTTTACTTTGATACTTTTCAGTTTGCTTGTTTCGTTCGTAGGAAATCTTTGCATGAAACCATGTATGACTCTTGAAACGAGCAGGGTAAAGTACAAGAGGGCTTGTACAACTATCACTATTTGGTTATCTGTCATCTTGCCTTTGTATGATGAGCTTGTTACTTTTAGTCCATGATACGTCGAAGGAAAATACGTACTATTCGAAGTGAACCTTGGTGTAAACACAACACTTGCGCACTAACTAGTGTCATGTCCTCTAGTCGATTGTTTTTGGGTTAATCCTTGTTAGCTCATTCAAGTAGAGTAAGGTGAGGGGGAAAACCTTAACAAGCACACCAGAGATACAATAAACTACTTTTTTGTTGGAACCTCTTCTGCTCTCAATAAGTTGGGATCCCTCTTCCACCTCTGAAATGAATAAGTGTTATGCAAAGTGAAAATGAAAACTAAAAAAATAAAAAAGTCAAAAAATTTAAAATGAAAAATGAATAAGGTGAAAGAAGGGAAAGGTTTCCTACATAGGGAGGTGATGCAGGTAACTCCAATGGGGTACTGACCAGGCTCACTAGCAGTGGAGCCATGCTTGTGTTCCTATGTGACTCCACCAGGGTATTGTCCAGGCCTGCTGGTATTGGCGGAACATTAAAGATGGAACTAAGGCTCTGACGTCTATACTGCTTATGCACCTATATACCCCTCAACCCCGATCGAAACAAATGTGTTGCCTTGGCTTGGAATGTGTGTCAATCGAGTCTTCCAGGTGCTACATGTAACATGAAGCTAGTGTGAAGCCAAATGAGCTAAGGGTTGAATAATACTTCCGGAGGTGTTATACTTGTTTTTCATGGACAAGGTCCATTTAGAGAGCTAGAGTTCTACAAATGTGTCGTCAAGTGTTGTAGTGGCTATAACCACCCTCCTAAATTTTGAATTAGCCTGTTTTGGAGCCTCCCTTCCAACCTTCACAACGGCTTGCCTTGCTTCATCAAGTTCACAAGATTCGGTGTCTTTCTTACACATAGGTAGCCTGTCGGTCACAGCATGATCCATTTCCCTCACAGGTTGTTCACTTGGACTTGGTCTAGCTGCAGGTTGAGTAGCTTCCCCATGAAAATTGCGCATTTCTAGAGGGCAACCAATCTTCCCTCTAGGAATTGTGCAATCCTCTCTAACAGCCTGTGGGTCTCCAGGGTTGCGCAATCCTGCCAGCTAACCCTCCCAGTAAGATTTGCGCAAATTTTCCCACTAGTAGGTTGTTCAGCCCAGGATTTGTGAAAATCTGGGCAGCAGTCAGCTGCTCTGCCCAGAAATTATGCAAATCTCCTAGGTAGCCATCCCAACTCCCAGCCAAAAATGCACATTTTTCTCCCGCATTCGAGTAGTCTCTTACATGTGCAGCTCAGTTGACTGGTTCCTTCCAGGACTAAGCAAAAAATAATTCTTTATACAAAATTTAGGCTTTCTGCTCCAAAACTTACGCTTTTAGCCCAAAAATTGCTCTTAGGGGAACTGGTTCCCAACAGGCCCCCAACACAAAAATGGTGACTCACCCTCGAGTCACTTTGCTGGTGCAGAGATCTTGTCGCGAAGACCTCCCAGCTTGACTTGGACAACTACTACCTCGACGGTGCACTATGTTGCCACCTACTTGATCTCCTTGACCAACTGTGCTGTCACTGGCCCTGCGCTGTCTGACTGAATCTTCTGTCGAGTCTCCTACAGACTAGCCATCTTGCCTTCAATAATGGTCATGATCAAGTAGGCCTCGTCCAACCAAGGCTTCAAGCAAGCCTTCAACACGGCTTCCTTGTGTTGAGATCCATTTACCTTCTCTTTCAATGCCTTCACCTCCTGCAGCTTAGCTAACCTCTGCGTGATGGCAACAATGCACACTGTCACTTTGACTTCGTCCTAGCACTGCTCCATCTCCCGTGCTTCTATTTCCAGCCATTGTATAGTAGGATCTTCTTGCAAGTAGGTGACTACCTTGAGTGACTGCTCGAAGAGGGTGGTATAGTCCTTCACTGTGCTCTCTACTGCTACTACTGCGTCTTTCACAGTGGTCTCACGCTGCTCTCTGATCTTTGGCAGAGTCAAAGGCTAAGCCTTCAACTGCAGCTTTGAAATTTTGAGGTTCAGCTCCTATTGAACCCTTGCCAATTGAATTAGTGCATTGTGCACTCTAGCAGTGAGCTTCCGAACCCTCACATCTATTGACTCAGCCTTAGGAATGCCCAATTCTAAGAAAGTCCTGCACGCCTCAGCCACGACTATGCAATGCATTGGTTCTTGTCTGTAATTTCTTTTACAAGTTCAAGGGAGGAGTCTCTCTCCATAGTTAGCTGGGCATTGTTGACCTTCTATTCCCTGATCACCTGCAACATCCACTGCTCACGGGCTCGAAGATCTGCGATCACATTGTCCTGCAAAAGGTGAAGGACCTCATTGGGAAGCGTAGCTAGGTTGAGTCCAACTCTCTTGAGCGTTCTGATAGCAGGTATGTTAGCTTCAGTCTCTTTTGTCATTGCTCCATCCAGCAGCACTATTGCTTGGGGATCCCTTGCACGCAACACCCCTACAGCTTCTGAGGTGCTAGGCGCCAAACTTGTTGATGTCGTGCTGGTCTATATCTGTGATGCATGGATCTGCGACTTTCTTAGACCCACATGTATGGCACCTAACGCCTGCAGTTGTTCCTACTCGAACTACTATAGCAGCTCCGCAGTGGCATCCCACACCGTATGAGTTATGTCATTTAAGTCCCCCTCTGTTAGCATGATCGGGTCCAGAGACATCATTCTAGCCTTGGAATTCTTCCACAACCCTACTTGCTTTAGGTCTTTGGTGCGCTTGATGTGGAATGGAGTTGTCTCCAGGTCCGCTCCTCCTTACTCCATGTGATCATCTTCTTCCTCAGTCTCTGGGGAAGGTGACTTCTGACTTCGATCAGTGCTATGCTCCACTTCGCCTGCCTATCCACCCGATTGCTGTGTAGCAGCAAGCTTTGCCTTGGCCTTTCCATTGGCCTCCTTTCTCCTCTTTGTGGCTATCTATTCCATCTTCATCTTGGCTTATTCCTTCTTCCATTCTGCAGTCGTCTTACTAGATCCCACTGTCAAGTCCATGGCATTGCGCCAATCTGTCGGCTAGTAGTCGAGGAATGTTGCAATTGCATCATCTGTGGCCAAGTATGGTAGGTGGTGCCACTTCTGCTTAGGCTCCTTCCAAGCTCGTATTGAGAGATGGTGGAAGTCAGCCTTGAATTCCACGTACTCTTGCAACTTTTCAAAATTTGTAGGTGTCAGCCGTGGCTTGCAGTTGATGGCCATATGGATGCTCATCTCCATCAAGATATAGAATATCTTGTTTTCCTTTATCTGCTGAGGATCCTTTGTCACCCACAGTGAAGTGAACTTCACTGCCTCTGGTAGGTCTGGCACTACCGGAGGAAATTGGATATCTTCATTTAGCTCCCATGTAACCAGCACTATGGACAACAATAGCCATGCATAGTGGAAGGTATTACTGTGATCTTCTGCCTTGCGGAAGTTCACAAGGAAGTCACTGCAGAGGTAGTGCACCCAATTAAATTGAACTCCCTCCATGCACTGGGCCACCAAAGCTATCATTGGTGCTGACACTTCAGCTACGTGACACTTCCACATGACCTTCCTTGCCAAGATTTGCATCGCCACTTTGACCACGAGGTCAGAGATACTCAAAATGCCATCGCCGCATGACTTATTTATGAGCTTGATTTTTTCCTTCATCACCTCAATAAGTGCATGCTCACCAATGTTTCTGCCAAATGCCATGGACAAATTTTCTCCTGTGTACAGCAGCCACGTGATCCGATGTATCAGCATGTCAGTGATGGCTATTAGCTCCTCCAACCATAGACATCCATCGTGCACCAAACACATCAACTGCTTGATCACTACCATCGTGATAGGTGTGTGGTTGTAATGCGGCACCCATAGTAGGTTTAGTAGGCCTGCCTTGTCCACACCTTTCAGCCACTTCCTTGGCTCCAAAGCGGTCACTCTAGTATTTTTTCGGAAGACACGGTGGATAAGTTGGTCTGTCACTAAATGAGGGAAGCACTCCATGTTAGCTAATTCCTAGTCCTCCAACTTCAAAAGGGGGACATGTCCCAAGTGTGGTCCCCAAAAGGAAATTTGGTGCAACAGGAGGGGTGTGTACAGGGTGACCTTACTCTCATCAATATCTGTGTGCACCTTCGTCTTGCCCCTGCGTGGAGGAATTTATTCAAGCAGCTTAGAGATGGGGTTCGACCCCTCAATTTCAACATCCTTCATTTCCACTGCAATATCCTCATCATCCATGGGGATTTCTTCGATCTCTTCTTTTGGCTATAGGCCAATCATTTTTGCATTTTCTTGGGTAGTGGGTTTTCCCAGCTATGGGTGCTTCCTAGGTGATGCACACATCGGCGGTAGCATTTTTTGCTTGTCCTTCTTTTGTTTTGGACCCTCCTGGGTTGGCGTAGGCCTTGGCCTGGGTGTCCTGGAGGATTTTTGCACTTGTGTGGTACTTCCGCAAGTGCAACTTCTAGGGCAGATCCCTCTGCTACCATAGCTACCTTTGGAAAATCTCCCTCGATTCTCACTGCTTCAGCACTCATAGCTTCTATGGGCATCGACATGATGTTATGCAACAAATCTTGTGTCTCCTTTCGCAATGTCTCAAATACTGAACTTGCTATCAAAACTTCAAGGTTTTCACGATTCATGTGCGCCTGAGAGCTCAACACCTCAATTATCAAAATGCCAAGTTTTTTCGCTGGGCAACTCTTTGTAATTTATAGGCATTTTCAAATTCAAATCTGACTATTCCCCCAACAATTTGTTCATTAAGGATATGTTTGGGCATATTTTCATAGATCTAGTCCATAAATTTTGACTTAAATTCCACCTACCCATTCCATTTGGCTGTTTTCTCATCGTCAAATCATGAACAGTGACTTTAACGGTCACTTTCCGGATATCCTACGTAGGTTTTCCTTTGGTAGCGCAACTTCCTACGTGCTTTTACGAGCTCTATGACATTTCTTCATTCCACGCAGTTCCCCAATCATGAAGCACTTCGACCTGAGAAGTGTAGTTTATATTCTCACACTTCCTTTCAGCTGCCTGGAGTGTTAAGACTATGCTTCCCTCATATAGTCACCTAGCTGGATGACCAGTGTCTAATGGCTTCAATCAGCTGCCATTCACCTTCCTTGGGAAGGGTTCTCGATTCAATTTGACGAGATAAATTGTTCCACCATCAGTAATCTCCTTGATGACATACGACCCTAGCCATTTCATCCTAACTTTCCATCGAAAGTTATCAAATTTGTTGTCATATAACAAGACTAGATCATTGACCTTGAAGGTGCGTAGTTTGATGTGCAGATCGTGCCACGCCTTTTCGCACTACTTTTTAACTTGTTGATGGAATCCAAATAGAAATCAGTCCTCCTCAAGCTCTGCTAGCTACAGGAGCCTCTCTTCCAGGACTCCGTGATCTGCCATTCCTGTGAGTGTCGTTATGTGCAGACTAGGTACAATGTATTCCATTGGCATCATAGCTTCTATGCCATACACAAGTCTAAAACGCATTTGTCCAGTGAGCTTATTGCAAGTCGTTCTATAGGTCGATAGCACTACGGGTACGCACACATCCCAATCATTTCTCTAAGTGTTCTAGACCTTCATCAGTGTTCTCTCTAGTATTTTATTGAATGCTTCCACCATCCCATTAGCCTGTGGATGATAAGGGGTACTTTTATGATGATACACCTGAAATTCCGCGGTCAATGCACTGATTTTTTTGTCAAGAAAGTGCATACTGTGATCGCTTATCAAGATCTTTGGACATCTGAATCTCATCAGGACATACTCAAAAATAAATTTTGCTATTGTCGTGCCTATGCACCCGTCTTCTTTTCTTGAGGTTGAATTGGTCCCACAAAGTCAATTTCCCATTTTTCAAATGGCTATAACATCACCTGTGTTATCAAAAGTAGCTCATCCCTTCACAATGGCCTTCCAGTCCTTTGACAAGCATCAGATGCCCTACAATATGTTTTCAAATCCTTATGGATGGTTGGCCACCACAACCCAGTGCATAGAATCTTTTGTGCTGTTTGTTTCCCTGGCATAATGTCCTCCCGCAACTCATCCGTGAGCCTCAGCGAGGATGCTGCTTTGTTCATAGTTAGGCACATAACATCACAATATTTCACATGACCCCATTTTGTATAAGTGCCCTGTAATGATAGAAAAGTTTGCTGCATGCACTACTAGTTCCTTCTTCTGTTGACTTCTATAACCTTCTGGAGCTGATCCTATCCTCAGGAAGTGGATAATATCTTGAAAGTGACCATCTGCAATGCACACTGCAAAGAGTTGTGCATTAGGCAGTCCCTCCTCCAAATTAGTAGGTTCCTCTACAGTGTCAATGTGCGACAGATGATCAGGTCCTGCATTCAGTCATCCTTCCTTCACAATAACTTTGAAGTCATAATCTTGGAACAACAACAACCACCTACAGATTTCCCCCGAAACACAGGCTTGTTGACCAGGTACTTCAAGGTGAAATGATCTACATACATCTTATAGTGTCTGCCCAACAAATAGTGCCTGAACTTTTGAAGCACGTAAACCATAGCTAATCCTTCACGCTCTGTCATGGAAATTTTTTTCTCTGCTTTAGATAGCTTCCTACTCACGAACGCTATAGGATGATCTAGTTAACCCTCACCGACCTGTGTCAGCATGACCCCCAATGCAATACATGATGCGTCCACATGCACATGAAATTCCTTCTTCCAGTCTTGGAAGACTAGGATCGACGCGGTGACCATTTTCTCTTTCAGCACATCCAAGCTCTTCTGACATTCATCATTCCAACAAAACGTAGTATCCTTTTTCAACAATTTCTCCATATGTGCATTGATCTAGGCATAGCTTTTGATGAACTTCTAATAGTATCTGGTACGCCCTAGAGTTTCGCGCAGCTGTTTCACACTCCTCGGCGCATCCAAGTTGATTATCACTACGATCTTTGCTGAGTCTACCATCAATCCTTGTTTGCAGACCACATGACCCAGCAAGATCCCAAAAGGGACATAAAAAAAACACTTATTCAGATTGAGCGTGATTTGGTATCTCCTACATGTATCTAGAATCAAGCGTAGACTTGCCACATGGCGCTTAACGAATCCAAACATTGTCCAATCATCAAAGTGTACCTCTAGAAATTTATGAATGAAGTCTTTGAATGTCACAATAACTACGCGTGAAAATATGATTGGCACATTCTTCAGCCCAAAAGGCACTACAATGTATTGAAAACATCCCCATTTAGTCACAAAGTTCATCTTGCTTCCATCCTCAGGCGCGATTTTGATCTGACGATACCCAGACAACCCATCAGTGAAAGAGTATGCTTCTTGGCCACCTACATTATCCAAGACCTCGTCAGTGAACGGGGTCAAGAAAGGATCATGCACACAAGTGACATTCAATTTTATGAGATCTATGCATATCCTTATTTCTTCCTTCTGTTTCTTTTCCTGAACCACTATTGGGCTTGCCAAATCAGATTCTTCCACTAGTTCAATAATACTTGTCGTGAGCATCTTATCTAACTCAACACGGACCCTTTCCTTATACTTCAGATTAAGGTGGTAAGGTCTCTGTTTCACAGGTTTCGCGTCTGGTTTCAAGGTGATATTCATGACACCCAAGTCTCCTATTATTCCGTTCAGATCACCAAAATTCGTGGGGAACAGATCCTGATATTCGCAAAGGAGCTTGGTGACCTTATCTATTGTCGCATCATCCTAATAGTCCCCAATCTTTGCAAATTTCGACTCTGTCTCTGTGCCAATGTTGACCTGTCTAGTTTTCAGTGGTGCAGTTATGTCTGGATTCTCTATCTGTGGTCCTTCAACCTTGCGGTGAACCTTAGTTTCTGGAATATTAATCTTTCTGGGATCCTTGTCTTCTTCTTCAGTGGTCACGCTATAGCATCCAGTGCATAGCTTAGCTGGGTAGTCCAATCGGGTTGAATTAGGTCCAAAGGATCCCGCAGTATCCCAAAGATTGATGCTTTAACCTCTTGTAGTAGGATCATCCCTTCCATCATACTTGTCTATCATCCCTACTTTAAGCTGTCCAAAACGTATTCTCATCATCCTCCTATAATTGCGCTAATCACTAAAATTATCCTTGTGTGTACCCCACCATCTTGCAAGGGTAACGCGCAACACCCAATCCAAGACTTGGAAGTGATGCTTCTCTGACACTTCTCTTTCAAATGCATCCAAAAATATATCCACATCAGTCAACTCATCATAAGAAGGAAGATTCCTTACTTCTCATGACACGCAGCGCAATGACTTGGTCATCGTATTACAACACAATGTAGATACTTCATGTAGTTGGTTCTGTAAGTACTCTAGTTGTTCACTCGAACTTGATGTGCTCGAGATCTTGTAGTCCCATGAAATACGTCTGTCTGCTGTTAGATTTAGCCAATCCTAGTCTCATGTTGTTATCTTGTAAATCTGGTCCAAATCATCATCACTTTCATAATCACGGACTGGTTCTTTATAGCGCAGTCCTTTTGCAGGATCCAGTGGCACCACTACGCAGAGCGATTTCTTTTCAAATATCATCTTTTTCTTCTTCAAGTTGATTACCCCATTCATGTCAGTGGCCCAATTGATCCCAAAGAGTGTAGGGTAGGGATTTCTATCATCCACAATCTCTATTACTTCAAAATCCACTAGTGCACTTGTGCCTTCAATGTCAACCGTTAGCCCCTGTAGCCTCCCCATTGAGATAATTTTATGTTGATTCACCATCCTCAACTGGATCAGAGACCACTAAAGCGTAGGTCTCCCCATTCTTTCCCATGTTTGTTTTGGTAAAACATTCGCGTCAGACCCCAGATCCAAGATAACCCAGTGCATTTCGTATTCCCCTTGCGCAGTGAGTCTCATCTCACGTCTAGTCCTTGTCTTATGCTTAAAAGGCTTTATGACTACACGCAGTTAGTTTGCCAATAGTTCTTTCCTTGCTAGCACACCGATTGATCAATTCCTATAGTTTCATGCATGTCTCTATGAACATGGTAATCATGGATGGCTCCATTTCTTCAACTGGTTCCTCTTGACTTCCGGAGGTAGAGGCCTCAGCAAAGCTTTTCTTTCCCTCCATAAAGGTTTCTTTTGTGCGCTCTAGATCAAGCCCAGTCTCCTTTTCAGGTGCTTTGTGGATGCACTCACCTTCTCTAGGCTGCCTCCATTTATCCTCGTCAGTCATTGTTCCACTTCGCAGCATAATGTTTATCTTAGCGTATTCCTCATGAGGCTCAACCCTCATCATCTGGAGGTTTTGCGTCGGCTACGTAGGCTGCACCCCCTTTTCACGAATCTTAGCCGAAAATATAGGGCAACCCTTAGTTGCATGGTCAAACTGAGTACAATAGTAGCATGACAGTCGCGTCGGATTTGGACAGTCCTTCGCATAGTGTCCTGGTCTTCTACAATTGTAACAAATCAGTTGCCCTCGGCCCCTACCAGGACCCCCTCCACCTCGGCCTCAACTGCACCCCTGATACTCACCTCACATTCCCCAAATGCCTTGGTTCAGAGGCTGTGTTTCTACCTGCACCTTGTATGCAGGTGTCCTATCCATTGTTAACTCGTAACTATGGAAATTATGCTCATCATGACCTTCTAATTGAATGAAATTGTAGAATAGTTGTTGCAGTTTCTGTACGAATTTCTGTAGCAAATGGCAATTGTCGGTCGCATGTTTCCTAGCTATTTGACATATAGCACACCATAGCGCGGGCTCTCTCCTTGGCCCTACCACAACCTCTGGCCTTAGAGGCATTAGTCCTTCTGCTGCAACATAGTTCACAAACATGGGACACTGATCCTTGTCATGCCCTTGACCTTTACATTTCAGGCACCAAACTTGTTCACGCGCCTCCAACTAAGTTGTTCTATATTTCTTCAGAATTTGCATTTGGAGGAAAAGGTTTTGCAACTATGTGTGAATCTATTGAACCCAAGATTAGCATCCTGCATTAGTGTTCATGCAGTCTCATCGTGATTTCCAGAGCTTTTTCCTGGGTCCCAATCTTCTGTTATGATAGTGCAACCCTTAGGTGGGGCACAAGCGAGGCCACGAACCATTAGTGGTGCTTCCCATAAGTTAGGTTCATGTTGGCTTCTCAGATCGTACACTTCAATCTTTGAACCAAATCCCAGGGTGTCTCCCCCAGCTTCATCATGATCTCCTTGAATCACACAATTGATTGTGCTTGAGACTTAGGTCTACTAAATTCTCTATTCAGCACAATCTAGATATCTACCAACGTGGATGTTGGGTTATTAGTAATGTACTTAATGTACCACGTTAGTGCGCAGCCTTACAAAGCACTAACCAGTGTTTCTTTCTTCATTTGATTGTCAATGATACCCTGAGCTTCCCATATAGCATTCGTGACGAACCAAAACTGGTATGGATCTTCATTTCCTACGCCCTTGAATGCAGGTAGATTTATAGAGTTTGCCATGTTGAACAGTGGTGGAGGTGGCGGTGGTGGGGGTGATGTGGTAAGTGATGGAGGTGACGATGGGGGCAGTGTGGATGGATGGGATGAGGATGGAGGCAGTATAGGTATTCGCAGGAACCCTTGTCTTATCAATTGAATATCACTTAATAGGGAAGCCTGCACTGCTCTCTCATCATCACTCAAATGAGGCTCAATCAATGGGCTATACTCAGGACCTTTCCTTCCTCCATCACTGAAAGACCTTCCACTTTGCGTATCTCCAAAATCAAGGTAACTGCATGACCCACTTTTCACACAAGAGCATCTTACTCCAATTATTTAGTGATTTTAAATACTTACCTCGTAGGTTTTTGAAGAAGTAGCACTCTACTTCGTTGTAACTGACAGAAGTATCGACTGTGAACTCTATCACAAACCCTCCTATGATGCATTCAATCCAATGGTCGACGACACGCACGATCTTATCTTCAGAGACTTCCAATCTGATTGTCAAGCCTCCACCTTCCCTGGCTATCTGCCAACTTCGCGATCCACTCGTATAATTCAACCGGGAAGGAACAGAAGAAGATTTCATGAATCTCTGTGTAGAGATATTTTTCTAACCACTATTCCTTTGTTAACCGCAGATTCGTATTTTCTTGTGCCGCGAATTCGTGGATCATCCTATCCAACCAGTCTTCAATCTCCTTCTTAGTTGTGTTCCAATGATGTGACATCACACATCTCGTTATGCAAATTCTGGTCTCGACAACGAAACCATTTTTTGGCTTGATGGGCCTTGACCTAGGTTCAACATTAGTCAGCCAAGCAAATCCCTGCACTACTAGCCCTTTCAGCATCAGTCCGTGAAGTGCGGACCGAAGTCTCACCCAAAGCAGTATAGGGGGATGCAAGAACCACGTTTCTGCACCCTGAAATGGGCGTGATGTCGACTTCATACCTTAAACCATTCCTTCATGTAGATCGATAAGCCTTTATGGATTATCGGTGTACTTTCTCTTTAGAACCTCTGCGAAGGTATACAATCATCCTTCGCGCAACTCTAAATGATGATTCAGTCACTTACACACCTTTGTAAATATGTTACTAAAGTTCCCGAATTATCTTACATGTTCACCAAATTTATTATACAATTAAAATTGTCTTCACGTAAACATATATTCTTACTTGTGTTCAATTAACAGGTAGAAACAGATATATTCATACATCAAATTAGCATTATAATGTAAACCCAGAACTTAACATAATATAATTGCATGCAATAATCAGAGGTAAAATACACAATAATTTTATAATACTCCTCTTTATTGATGATTCAGGATTCTAATACAGACTCTATCTACCCTACGCACATAGCTACAGGGGTCTACACACTCAACTACGTACTTCTAGCCTAGGCCTCTACGTACTCAGCTGCAAAGCCTCTTCCTATGGTAAGACTCTCACTCTTAGCTTGTCATAGATTCCTCAATGACTCTAGCTTACTTCCAACTACTGAAAGACTCTTCTCACACTTATTTTTATACAATTCCATGGTCCACAGACCATGGTTAGATCCTCTACAGCCGACATGACTTTTACAAAATAACAACAAAAAACCCTTAGTGACTCTTTACATCTTCATGCTCCGTAACCACAAAATGCAGATACTTTACATTCTTTATACAAAATTTGGGATTTCTACCCCAAAACTTAGGCTTTTAGCCCAAAAACGTTGTAGATATCATTCCTCACATCAATCTTGCAGCTCCGACATCCCACATCACATCTAGGAGCAGTCGACACATTCATATCAACTATTTTGGGGTAAGCTTGCTTCCCATGCCTTGTGTTGCATTTCTATCACTTTTTGTGTTTTCACTTGTGGGAGTATTGTTTTCTTAATTTCTTTGAACACTTGCCGTCGCTTAGATGTATACTAGCTTGTCCTAGCTCTGTTTTAGTTTTCATTTCTATCTTATTGTTGTCTCATGCATGAAACTATTTTTCACGAATGTTCGCACAACTGACGAACTACCTCACCCACATGTATGTTGATCTTCTTCTTGAGTATTTCATTCATGTTTTGCATGCACTGTTAATCACTTATGCTATATCTTTGTGTTGCCATGTGTTCATTCACTTAATTTCTTTCAGTTTCCCATCGACAAGTTAGGCCAACCTTGGCCCGGGCTTTGCTTTCACCAAGGCTGAAACACGTAATATGGGAAAGGAAGGCTCACCTTCCTCTCCATATTTGTGAATTCTTGCCCAACACTGACCTCCAAGACTGTTTTACGCATTTCTGGAGGAAAAGGGCTGCTTGGCCCAAGAAATTGTGCAAATTTGTCCCTGGGCCAGATGTCCTTCCCAGCTGGAATTTCACAATGCACAATCCTAGTAGTTAGCAGCCAGACTGGACTATGAATTGTGCAATTCCAGTAGTCACTTAGTCTCTCAGTAGCCTAGACTGTGCTTTGTGCAGTCTTGGCAGTCGGTCTCCCAACCTGTTGACCGAAATTGTGTAACCTTCATGATCATTCACCCAGGTATGTTGCAAGTTAGTTCTCATGTTCATTTTGTTTCTCAACTAACATATTGCTTGCTATGAGTGTTGCCATGTCTCCAGATATCGCATGTGTTCATCTACCTCTTAGTAGTACAAGTAAAATGGTTTCGAAGAGAGCAGAGATGAAGACACCATTCAAAGCATGCTTGGGGATGCAGTTGATCAAGTGTCCATGGACTTGCCTACCCATGAAGACATCAAGTTTTTCATAGACAAGGACATCAAGATATGACAACAACATCATCAAAGAGAGAAGCATCATGAACAACAACTGAAGACAACATACCAAATGCAATGAATGAAAGAGGAGGGTTGTTGACAACACAGAGGCGAAACAAGGTTGCAAGGTCAAGTAGGTCCATTGATAATCAAGGCAACTTTGGAGACTCAGGCTATGAGGTGACGACGCAACATGAAGGTCGCACGACTAAAGAGAATGGAATGAAGAAGGAGTTGCATGTGTCGAAGAAACAAATCAAGGAAGAACATGAAGTTTCACACACAGACGAATGAGTTGCAACAGGATCAGGAACAACAGTGGGCGCAACATGAACTCACGGATGAAACTGTTCCTGTACAAGTTAAAAAGCCATCCTAGTAGCTAACATGGAGCAGACATGGTGAGTAGTGTTGTTGATCGCATGCAAGGGATTCAATAGCATGCATGTCATTGTGCACACGCATGCAACCCAACCCATTTAGCACACTCACCAAGTTGAAGACAAGAAGCAAGTCCAACTATAGTTGAACATGTACTTCAGCAAGTTGATGCGCATGACCACTAGCACACCCTTGAAGATCATCATGAACATTATGCATCATTGTGCTATCGGTTCAGTCGTACCCAAGAAAAACATGCGCATGTTAGCAGATGAATTAGATGAAGGGGTCGAACCAATGTACCGGTTGCAACAGAGGCAATAGTTCGCTTTAGCAAGATGTCACCATGAGCTGCATGCACATCATCACAGATGACTAAGCTTGGAATCAGCTCACCACCTTCACCATCACAAGCATGTCAAAGAGTTGGCCTCACCACAGCAGACCGAGTGTCAGTAATGTCTTGCAAGGCTTTCTCAAGCCATGTTGTCTCACATGAATACATGTGCATTGTAATGTTGAGTCATATCAAGTGTAAGTTAAGTGTCAATTGTGGATGTAACAATCATAGAGTAGTGAAGAGTCATGAAGGTAGTTGAATGGTCACAAAGGGGAATGCCAAGGGTAACCCCACCCTTTGCTATAAATAGTCCCTCATAGCTCATTGTACAGGCTTTTGGTTAGCCAAGCTTTTACTAAGACTATCTTGAAGAAGGCTTCGACAATATTGTAATGTGCCATGGCTTCTCCACTACACGAAGCTAGTACATCTCTTTGGAGGAGTAGGGGGATGTCTTTGTAATGTTCCACTATGGGGGCTGGCAAGTTTATGTCGTGTATTGAATGATTGTGATTTACACTTCTTTAATAATAAGAGGTAACACATTTTCATGCATATGTTGTTATTGTAGTTGGACTGTTCTGGTTGACTTAATGATGTATGTTGTTTAACTTAAGTACTTGTATATGAACTGATTTGTATGAAATTATATGAATCTTGTTGTTAATGTGTTGCATATGTTGTTAATGCTTTCACCGTCCGTGTTGATTTCTCTACCGGACATCAGACAAACCTTTCTAATGAACCTTGCTATATCAACCGTCACACTCATCTTGAATTGATCCATGAGTGTTGTTCATGTTATCTTACCTTGTATGTTATGATTGCCACATCCAAGTGGACTACTCCACCGGAAGCTGTGCATGTCCTTTGTGTGATGTACTCCTGGCTGAGTTGGGACTAATCCCTTTCAACCTAGAACTCACCTTCACCTTCCTCTCCCTTCGAAGTGTTGGAACCTCTCATACACATTCCTTAAGACTCTGCATCAGTCACACCCTTGCTATTGATAGAGTTATCTTACTTGGCTCTGTGCAACATCACGGTCAAGGCATTACCTTACGACCCACTACTGGGACTTCTACACCCAACGGTTTGAGGTCTAATTGGGACTTCTTACCGGGGATATCCTCTTGACATGTTGGTGGGTCCGGCACTGTCAACATACTATTATAGCTCTAGTTTTAAAAGAAGAAGCTCATGCATTGTAAAATACTGTTGGAGACCGGGGCGAGAGAAATGCATTCAATAAATTGGTATTCTTAATACTATTGTTTTAAATATTAGTTTAATTTT
The DNA here is from genome assembly GCA_000404065.3 of Pinus taeda. Classification (NCBI taxonomy): domain Eukaryota; kingdom Viridiplantae; phylum Streptophyta; class Pinopsida; order Pinales; family Pinaceae; genus Pinus; species Pinus taeda. Next base: position 30,593 of record APFE030926798.1, on the reverse strand, counting down.
ATAAACATAGGAATGTGTCATTTTACTCATATTTGTGCACTACTGTCGGTATGAGTAATTTGTCTCAATCATATGTTATTATTTATCTCTACTCTTATGTGTTGAATTCTGATTTCTGAGTAACTATTTACTCAGGAATCTATCTTTTAATATCGATTTAACAAATAATGATATGTTGTGAACTATTTCCTCATATTCTTGTTTAATTATTTGAATTATTGATTTAACAATCAATATCATTTTGTGAACTACTTCCTAAATGTTATTGATTGACTATTTCAGTTAAGAGGTCTCTAAATAGAATATGCTTTGGTATTCATAGTGTCAATTAATTGAACTATTTTGTTAGCTTGATATTCATTATACGCCAAACATATTTAAATCCAAAATCAATTAAATTTATTTCTCTCACTTGGGTTAGATCTATATCTGGCTATTGGCTTAGGGGCTCCGGAGCCAAGTTTAGAGTTAGTTACTCAAAACTTCCTAATTGATATAGGATTAGGATTTACTTCCTTTTTCTTGAATTTTAGAATTAGTTTGCATTTATATTAATTCTAGATTTCTAGAAGTCCTCTTTTGAAGCAAAACTTTAGATTAGTTTTGTTGTTCCACAAAACAACTTAAGGATCATTCTTCTTTCCTAATCAACTTGAAGAATTGATCTGATGGCCCTAGCTATTAGAAATTAGAGATATATTTAAAGATGATAGTGGTTGGGAGAAGATAACTGGACCTAATTGAACTAGTTGAAGCCACTGTCCGAAACAGAAAAGGAGTTGTTTTAAGGTCTAGACCAGATGGTTATTGCCAATGTTGTAGCAGCAATTTTCAAGGCCTCAACATTTCTGGCACTAGAAGGAGGGCCTTGAATTAGTTATTTGTGTAAGTTTTGTTATATCATTTTTTAACTAATCATTGCTCCCACATGCATTCCTACACTTGATCACACATTCAGTTCACCTAAGCCTACATGAGGCATGCCCAAGAACGAGATCAAATCCTTGTCATAGTTAAAGTTCGATGGTGAGAGTAATATTTCTGCATTAAATCATATTTTTTATTTTGTTAATAGATGTAAATATTTTAATATAGTTGTTGATAATGAGATCTACAGGATTTTCACTCTCACATTCAGAGGATGGATCTGCTAATGGTTCAAAGTGCTTCCCGAGAAGTCGATTCATTCATGGAAACAGTTTTGCCAGGTATTTCTCAAAGCACATCAAACTTACAATTACAATAGTTTTTGTTTAGAATTAGAAAATATTTACATGTATGATCATGAATCCTTAGATGTTTTTTATAAAATATTTTGTTCATTTTGTTGTAGATTTCATTTAGATGATTTTCCTTCAACTAAAGATTTAATTGAATGTTTCAGTTCTCTTGTTTCTTCCCACACTAAAAATAATGAATCAATTAATGAATAACAAGATATATCTAATTCATTAGCTAGTCTTGAATCACCAAACGATTTTATGGAACTCAAACCTGAAATTGTAATAAAATCACAACATTCTTCTTTAGAAAATTTCAATTCTCATTTTCCTTTTTCTGAAACAAATAATTCCAATATAAATACAAAATTTGAAAATGGTATTCTAATAATTTCTTATGATGTATGTAATCAATCAATTGTTCCAATAAAATCCAATCTACAACCAGATTTGGATAATAAACATATTAATTTATCTTCTTTCATGGAAATTTTAGAAATTTCAGAATATGTTTCTTTAATTGAAAGAAATTCCTTAAACCTAGATTATAATATGGAAAGTTCTATAAGCGATCCATTTCAGTCGTCATTATATTCTGGAATACATTATTTTCTTTATCTTGGTGTCTTTTCAAATCAGAGTATAGTCAATGATGATCAACTTAATCTTTCAAGTGATAATTTTCCTAGTTGTTGTTCTGAAAATTCTACATCTAGCAATTATTTGAATGATAGTCCTTTAATTGCAAAATCTTCTTCTTTTGTATTTTTTGATTTTGTTATTTTAGGTCAATCATTTGATTTTCATAAGAACAAGGTAATCTATGATGATTATCATGATGATGATGACAAAGAATCACATCTTGTACAAAATCCACCAATTTTGAAAACTAATTTATCTTTTAAAGATTCACATGCTTTAACTTTGTCTCTTGAGAACAAACTTAGTTTCGAATTTTGATGAGTTAATTTTGCGAGTTTCTAATGTATTTCATTCTTATTATTTTTTACAAAAGCACATTTTTAAAATTTTCAAGGAATTTCCTTTTAGTGGTAATTCTTTGACTGAAATCCACAATAGATTCCAAAATTTCCTTGTAAAATTATCTTGTAATTTTAGCTTTCATAACAATTTAATTGTTTTTCCATCCTTTTCTTTTATTTCTGCAAGCGTGCTAAATCTCTCAATATTGAATATCATTGAGATTTAATAAGAGAAAATGATGAATTGATTTCTCATAATCCTGAATATAAAAAAATATTTTGTTTCCAATTTAATTTGACATTTAGGAATTCATTCTAATCATTTTATCATCAGTGAAATTTAAATCTTGAGAGTGTTCTTCCTTCACAACATGCTTTTCCATCATCTCCTTTGGAAAGTTTTAATTCTCTAAGAAATATTCACCTATTCTTTTATGATCCCATTAATATTTACTTAGAGCATGTTTTCCAAAAAATATGGTTTATGTTAGTGTCAGTCTTTCCAGCCTTCCTCCAGTGATCAAATATGCTCTTACAAAGTAGTCTCAGAGTGTCAAGGTCAAATTTGCCATTTCAGGGAGTCTTCAAGCAAAATTTGGTCACTAGGCATTAGGTCTAGGATTTGTTTTCACTCTTTTCAAAATTGTCCAAATGTCGGTCCATGTCACCATTTAGCTGAGTATATCCTCATTCATAGGGTTTTCATCATCATGTCAGGTTCCATTGGGTCATTTCACACCTTGTTCATGCTTCAGTTGTGCCTAGGTAAGGTCATTTCCCTCTCCTAGGGTTTTGAAGGCAATTTCTCTGGGACGGTCAAATCATTAACAAAAATTGTATCCAGATGTTCATACACCTTCCCCTATCCTTAATATACCTTATCGAACACTTCCCATCACTGAGATCCCCCAAATTCCTCATTTTTGCACAAACCCTAGTTTCTTGCCACAACTTGGCAATTTTCTAGGCTAGGCCTGTGTTTTGCCCTTTTGGACTCCTTCCCCTCATTCAATCTCTGAGATTCCACTTTCCCCTACTTCCTAACATCCCTCCCTACTTCAAAAAATTTCCCCAAGAATTTAGAAGCCCCTTATCCCCTTCAGTTCGCTTCATTTCGACAAAATTCCTTGTTTCACACATCGGGACAAGTTTCACTCAAAAGATGTTCCAGAGCAATCAAAGATGCATTTTGAAAAAATGAGAGGGGATTTTTTCCACAACATGCAAAAGAAGAAAAAAATTCTTCACTTTTTACATAGGTGTTATGGTTTTAGAGAAATGTCAAAAATACCGTTGCCTTGAGAGAATTGATGCACCTCTGAAGTGACCTTGGGAAAATCAAGTTTTCTCCTCGCTTGGTTGGCCAAATGACTTTTGTGATGAGTCAAATGATAACTAGACACAAAGATATTTCCAATGAGCTATCATGAGCTCAATTTGGAGTTGATGAAGACATTCAAAAGTTGCCTGCAACAGTACTCTGCCTTGAGGCAGCCTCATTTGGCACATTTTGACCAGTATTGGGAGATTTGATTTTTGACAAGGCAAATGAACTCAAAATTGAAAAATTCTAGTTGGGTTGGAAAGTAGACTCAAATAATTTTCCAACGAGCTATCCTGCACTTAATTCTTACACCAGGAAAGCCTCCAAAAGTCTCCTGCAAAAGGCACTACGCACAGGCTCTATGCACCGCGCGCCCAGCCTGATGTGTCGCGCGCCTCACTGTGCGCCGCGCGCCGTGCGCGACGCATAGGATTGGGAGGTCTAAATGAAAAATGACTTATATTTTTGGATTTTTCATGATAAAATACACATGCTCAGTAATTTCCAAGACATTTCATCAAGTTTTGGGTGATCAAAAGCTCAAAAAACATCATGAAAATCACCTTTCTGCCACTTTTTGCACCAGCAGGAAGTACTTCTGTGAGAATCCACTTTTGGAGGGTCAAATGGAGACCAAATTGGAAAATTCCACTTGGGTTGGAAATTAGATATCCAGGGCTTTCCAAAAAGTCAACCTGAGCTCAATTTGGATGCCAGGAAGTGCCCCAAAAGCAGGTGGAAAGGCGCGCGGCGCATAGGGCTCAGGCGCACGGCGCACAGGGGTTTTTGGCACAATTTTCACCTTCCAGCTCAGAATTTCGGCTAGTTATGACTAGTTTCACCTCTTGATGTGGTGTTTGACCCAACTTGATGTAATTTGATGTGTATGATTTAATTTTGGCACATTTTTACTTGTTCTAGAGGATTCATTCACTAAAAGGTGAAAATTAAATGAATGAATCAGTTTCCTAGCATATAGGGGTAAGTTGTTTGACTACCTAGATTTCAGTTCCTTGTTTAGAATTAGTTCAAACAGCTCCTAGAATGATGAGCTCGACCCCTAGAGGCAAGGAAATGTGTTGGCTTGCCTATATTATGTATTTTCTTAGTCATTTTCAG
>APFE030926798.1:0-25617 GCA_000404065.3 Pinus taeda | reverse complement strand
CTGCTTTAAGGCATCAAAACAATCGCCTATCTTGCCCCAAGTAGACCTCTGCAAAAACTGTGCCTCATCCCCTCACCCAAAATTGCCTTTCCCTTGATTTCAACAAAATCATAAAAAATCAATCCTAAACTATTTGTACTTAATACCTAGCCTAAAATCAGTCATCAATTCGGTCATCTCGAGCCTTTTCGATTATCTTTTGTCGAGTTTGACCCGGAGAGAGCCCTCTCCTGTCCTCGTAGGGCTAGCTACGAGGCTGAGCGTGGTTTGATTTTGCCTTGAGTCTTGCCTTATTTCAGCCTAAGGCAAATTTGAGTGCTAACATTTTACTAACACGTTAATTGTAAATGAAATCATTTGTGTACATAACTTTACATTAGATGTAAATAATATATTTTGTTTCACTTTGATTGTTTTCATTATCTGGTTACTAACATTTGACTTGTACATACAGGTAGCTAATAAAACGAGAGAATGGTTACATTGCAAGTATGATTATACAAAATAATGTTTCATGCAATAAGTTAGAATTATAAGTAGAATAGTTTAGGTTAGATTCAATTAATAATGATTTTGAGTTAATTGCCTTGCATTGGAGAAAGTCATATATTTCTGGTAATATTAAATGAAATTCTTCAATGGTAACTCTCTTATACTCACTTTCATTCACTTATTTACTTTTAGATTTAGTTTTGTTTTCTTATTTTCTATTGATATGTAACTCTCTTTTGCAGACCTTCACAAGCATTTTCACACCTTCACCAGATCAAATTACAAGCTCAAAGAAGAAGCAATGATTTTCATCGAATCAGCGAAAATGGGGAAGTTCTAAACCTTAATCTTTTCCTTCAAAGGAATTACTCTGATTAGAAAATGGTTAAAACATTTTTTTGAAAGTTCTGCTTTGAAAAAAAGATAAATAAGTAGTAAATTTCCTCATTCAAACTGAACTATTACTAAATTATTTTAACTCTGCAAATTCTATTTATCTAGATTTCGACATAAGAAGAAATGTTCTCTTCATTATCTTTTCCCTGTTTTGTTAATAAATTTACATAAACAATTTTGTAAAGTTTTCGTTTTAGATTTGGTTTTGAGTGATTTTGTCATGATACTTGTGTAATGGTTATATATTGAGAATTCAGTTATCATATCACATTTACCTTTTCTTTTAGATAATAATGTTAAATGACATACTCTTGTCCTTCCATCAACATCTCTTGAAAACCATTTTATGATTTTTCAATTTGAAAGTCAGAATTTTTCAGGAAGTGGTTATGAAAATTGAAAATTAAATAAAAAAATTAATAACTCTGAAAATATTTTCCATTAAGTTGTAAAATATTTTAAAAACCTCAAAAAATATATATCGTTTTACTCTAGTTTCAGTAAAAAAGGTTATCCTTAAAAACGTAATGTCTGTCCTACGACTTAAAACTTTCAACTTGGATTTGTCATCCAAAACTCTTTAAGGAGTCAATAGTCCTCCCCATCCATTAAAAAGAGAATTTTTAGAGTTTAATTCTAAAGTATAAAAAATCTAAAAAGATAAGAGGTCTCATCACAAGCCTACTTACCATGTTCATAGGGAATCAATGAAACTGACATTACCACACTGAACACCAAATCAAGGTAATGGTCTATAATTTTTAATTGTAAGACAAGGGGTCTCATCACAAGCTCGCTGTTCAATTTTGATTATTATCAGTGAATGTCATTGTAGTTATCTGGCCAACAAACCAGGATAATGGCTTTTTAGCATCAAAATAAAATTTACCTCTAAATTATTGCACTATTAAATGGACGGGACACTGGATTGTTGTTCTTTAAAATGTAACCATGTCGAGGCTATGAATGTCTACTGGCAGTAGTGGCTCTACCTATGACGAACAAGTACATTTTGAAGATAAGTCGTAAAAGGCCCCCTACTTTATTTTTATAAACTGGTCAATGATTGATACAAGTAAATAGGTGTTTTTTCATTCACAAAAGGTTTTTAAAAGAGATTCCAATTTAATGGGTTTTATATGCAGAGTAATTTTATTTATCTAAATATTATGAAAAGTAGTTTTCACTTCTTATATTATTTTTACTGAATTTTTGGAAAATTTCATTTATCAGTGATAACTGGTTCTTCCAGTGAATCGTCAATTGTTGTACTATTCAACAACCCCTATTTTAATATATTATAAATTTACTATGGAATTTATAATATTAGATTAGGGACCCTTCAATTTTTTATAAAAGTCTTTAATTGTCTAAAAAACCAAATTAAATAGCCCCCGAGACACAAACTTTACTTAGGTTTAAGTATTAAACATTATGGGTTATTTGATTTTAAAAAAACAAACAAACAAATAATTTTTTTAAGATTTCCAAAGGTTGAAGTCTTTACAAACACCAACACTCTGCCATACCCCACATCGCATATCCCATAATAAATCTACATAACCCAAAGGCTAAGACTCTCCCACATCGTAAATAAACAAATTTCTAAAGCAAATACCCCTCCACATCTTTGATTGCGATTGTGATTTAAGCCCGGACCCGACGACAAAATTAAAACAATTCATACATTCCCTACATCCGTGGCTATCACAATAAACAAAAAAAGCTTAAGTCATGCCTCTTGCCTATTGCGATTGTGATTAGACTGGACTCGACAGGATTATACAAACCATTCCATGAATCATGTGTCTGGAGCTATCGCAGTTACCAAAGAGTCCTGCCCCATTACCTTAGCCGATTTGTGATTTGCAATCAGGCCTAGAGCCGATGAGAGAATCAACTACAATCTACAAAAACTTGCATCCACAGGCTATCGCAAAAGTTAAATATATATCTATATATATATATATATATAATTATATATATATATTATTATATATATATATATATCTTAATTCCAACCCTGCTCTAAACCCCAATTGCGATATGTGATAAGTTCCAGACCCATGTGGATTATACACTACGATTTATATTAATATTGCATCCAGGGCCTATACCACAATCGCAAAGTTTTAAAAAGTCGTGTGTCATCCCAATGCCAATTTTAATATACATCCCAACACCAATTGCAATATGATGTCATAAGTGACATCAGATTCATGTCATCCTAGACATGTTTGATGTCATTCTCCATGTCACCTGCGACATGATCTACCACATCACCATTCCACATCACCCTTCACGTCATAGTGACATCACCATGACATCACCCCGAGATCCCACAATCACAAATTTTAAAAGAACACAACTTATAATAAACCGTTCACCCTAGCCGATTTGCGATTTGCAACTAAAGTTGGACCCTATGGGATTATTCACTACAACCTATAAATCCCCCACATCCACGCAATCACAAGAATCATTGTCTTAATCCTTCTGATGTTGATTGTCATTTGCGATAAGCCCTCGACTGGATAAGAATCACATGTCAATTCATAAAAATCTTGCATCTGCGGCTATCAAAAAAGTCACGGAACTTAAGCCCAAACATCAATTGTGATATAAAAACCCAACTCACCTTGATTTAATAAATAGATCATATCTACCCAAATCAACGGCTCAAAAGACTTTGGACCCCCCTACGTTCAATTTTAAGTTTCTCACGGGGGGGTCCAAAAAGTGGTTTTCTCATCCAAGCATATCTCTACATGTCACTCCTCTGTTCTTTCAGACTCCCCTCCTAATAAACCACTTACCACTTCTTACCCCTTCGAAAAAAACGTTAGCAATCCCCCTTTCCACAAACGATTGCGATTTTATTTGAAGTACTCCCAACCTCCAAACATTGTGATTAGTCTGTGTTCTACCCCCAGGTCTGAAAGCGATATGCAATAGGACCGTAAGGGCCACCTCTTGTGCCAACAGACATTACTCCGCATTCCCCTCCATATGGTTGTATTCGGAATTTATTGAAACTCTATGTTTTTTCTGATTTCCAGCAATAGTGATTTGTTTCAAATCAAACTCACTTATCAGTTTCATCTATTTCCAACTTATCGATTCTTGTTTTTCTTGTTTAAGTTCATGATAGAGGAATACAACTGTGCGGATAAGTGGCATATCAATTCAAGCAAGCAGACAAACATCCAAAGAATTCGATGAAACAAATGAAGCTGATGAAGACAACAAATCACTTTCAGAAACTTCTACCAAAAAATTGTTTTCCTTTAAGCATTGTTGAAGGGATCTGTTTAAAGGCTCTCAACGCTCTACACAATAGATTCAATTGCTTTATGCTATCTAAGCTTACCTTTTGTATGAAATAAAGGTCCTAAATTTTATGAAAAAAGGCTTACGAACACTTGCACTATTGTACTTTCATCCTCTTCTCAATAGAATGACTGGAACATTGTTTTAGGAATTTTCATAAAGAATTTTGAGAAGTTGCACTACTGTACTCCTGGAATCATCTTTGTGAGAAAGACTAAACTGCTGCTATTTATTTTATGAGTTGAGCAACGTGCATCTCGTATTTCTATCTTTGTGCCTATGTTTTGTTCATAAATAAATATTGGATTTATCTTTTCAGATCACTTATTACATGGTATCTCTACTCTTCTCTACAATTCATCAATCCTTGAAGGCACTATTGTATAAAGGATTAGAGTTGTAGGTTAAATGAGAAAACTCATATCTGAGGAATTATCAAGGATTTTTTTATTGCACTCCAAATTATGTTTTGATCGGTGGAGTTTGTACTATTATAGCTCTAGTTTTAAAAGAAGAAGCTCATGCATTGTAAATACTGTTGGAGACCAGGGCGAGAGAAATGCATTCAATAAATTGGTATTTTTAATACTATTGTTTTAAATACTAGTTTAATTTTATAATCACAGGAATGTGTTATTTTATTCGTATTTGTGCACTATTGTCGGTATGAGTAATTTGCCTCAATCATATGTTATTATTTATCTCTTCTCTTATGTGTTGAATTATGATTTCTGAGTAACTATTTACTCACAAATATATCTTTTAATATCAATTTAACAAATGATGATACGCTGTGAAATATTTCCTCATATTCTTGTTTCATCATTTAAATTATTGATTTAACAATCAATATCATTTTGTGAACTACTTCGTAAATGTTATTGGTTCATTATTTCAGTTAAGAGGTCTCTAAATAGAATATGTTTTGTTTTTCATAATTTTAGTTAATTGAACATTTTTGTTAGCTTGATATTCATTATAAGCCAAACATATTTAAATCCCAAATCCATTAAATATCTTGCTCTCAGTTGGGTTACATCTATATATGCCTAATTGAGATAAGATTAGGATTTAGTTCCTTTTTCTTGCATTTTATAATTAGTTTGCATTTAGATTAATTATGCATTTCTAGAAGTCCTCTTTTGAGGAAAAACTTTAGATTGGTTTGGTTGTTCCACAAAACAACTTAAGGATCATTCTTCTTACCTAATCAGCTCAAAGAATTTATCTGGTGGCCCTAGCTATTAACAATTAGAGATATATTTAAAGATGATAGAGGTTGGGAGAAGGTAAATGGACCTAATTGAACTAGTTGGAGCTACTATCCCAAATGGAAAAGGAGTTGTTTTAAGGTCCGGACTAGGTGGTTATCCCCAATGTTGTAGCAGCAACTTTCAAGGCCTCAACATAATCATCAGGTGAAAATGAGTGGGAGGAGGGAGTTATAAGGGAACTAAGGAGGAGGGATAAGGAGGTTCTTGGGTCTCAGGAGGAAGGAGGGGAGGCATATGGAGTTACAAGATCCCAAGTATCCTAGGAGTGGATAAGGAGTGGATATATAAGAAGGAGTGGGATGATCTCGGGTCTTGGAGGTACAAGGAAGTCTAGGAGAACTAAGAAAGGGAGCCAAGATAATGGAGGAAGGGAGTGAAGAGAGGTGTAGGGAGGTGAGGCCCACGTGGAGGTGGGTCCTCCCCCCGAAATAAAAACTACAACTACTTTGTGTTATTCATGTATGCTGAAAACTATGACCATTATTAAAACAAATCTCGGCCACAGTGGTTCTTGATCATTTATTAATATAATTAAAAATCTAAATTAATTAATTAAGATTAATTAAATAGCTAAATAAAAAATAATATTTACATGTTAATTTAATTAAACTAATTAAATTTAAAAATTAAAGTATAACAAAAATTAATTAAATTTACAAAAAATAATAATAATATACATTTTGTACATTTTTTAGCCGAGGGGTAAAAATCACTGAACTTTGGATAAGCGTTATTTGTAAATCGTGAGTTTGAATGAGATGAAACAGGAGCCAGTAGAAATATACCGAAAAACCACACCTAATGAAGCAATCTGAATGCAAATCCAAATAAATGGAAATCTCGCAAAAATGTCGCACGCTTTACCAAAAAACAGTATTAAAGGGCGATATAACCAAAAATTATTTAGAGGGTCCCAATTATTATTATGAAGGTAATACATTGAAAATTGGGGGGGGGGGGGGTGTGATTTTATCACAATACAACAAAAGGAGAAACCTCCCACCCCACTCATTCTAAGTCTAGATCTGCAGGTACAGAGAAAATACCAATACAAAACAAGTCAATTCATCAACTTAATAAAAACAAAATCAAGCCAGTAAAAGTGGATAGGAATGTTTCATCCTTTAGTTTACAAAAATAATTGGAGAAAGTGAAGATATTTGTTCCTCTAATTGAATTGTTGAAACAACTTTCCTATAAAATAAAAATCTCTGACTTCATGGATGTATCTCATGTTGCCTCAACTCAAGATAACTTGAATCTACAGGAAGAGAGGCATGTGGTCATGTTTGGTCCACATGTACCCTTCCACCCCTCCATTCTATGTTGCATTGGTGATTCATGATTTGTTGTTGCATAATTGTATGCTTGACTCAGGGGCTTCTCATAATCTAATGCATTTATCTGTCATGGATTAGTTGGGCCTTTAGATAAAAAATCCATATAAAGACTTGTATTCTTTTTATTCTAAAAGAGTAAAATCCCTTGGGATGATCAAGGATCTATTGGTTAATTTGGCTCAAATCCTAGTGAATAGTGTAGTAATGGATATTGTGGTTGTAGACATTCCTTGCAAGATTTGGCATGCTTCTTTCTAGATCACGGAAGATGAAGCTTGGATGATCCATCAAACTTGACCTTACATATGCTACTATTCTAGTGTTTGGTAGAGAAAAACGTTATTATACAGAGAATGTAGATTTGTGAAGATTGTCACTAGGGTAGATAATTCCAATAATTCCTAAGTACATGGCCAAGAGAAATACCTTTCATATTTCTTGTTGCAAATGGATGACCAAATTATGGAAGATACTCAAGTGGAAATTCCCATGCAGGTGAGTAAGTAGGAAATAAAACTTGGCTATGTTTGGAAATTATATTTTGATGGGGCCTACTCTAAGGAAGGAAATAAAGCAAGTGTGTTGTTGATATCCCCAGAAATTAACCGCATCCCTCTCTCATATAAATTGGAGTTTGAAACTACAAAAAATATTGTTGAATATGAAGCATTAGTGTTGGGTTTATAAGCTACTAAACATTTGAAAATAGAATACTTAATAGTTTTTTCGGATTCTGAAATGGTTATAGGAAAATTTAGGAATCAATTCCAAACCAAACATCCTAAGTTGAGGTCCTATAAAATAAAGTGTGGGATTTGATTGAGAATTTATTTTTGGAATTTAACATCAAATTTTTTCTAGAGAGAAAAACAGAATGGTTTATTCCTTAGCAACAACAGTCAGCACTTTCAATCCACCACAAAATCCCCTACTCAGATATGAAGTCGAGATCAGGCACATACCTTCAGTATCAGAAAACATAAAATATTGGTAAGTATTTGAGGATTAAGATCAAATTAAAAGGTTTATGGAGGTGATTGGAGAATTTTATAATTCTGTAATTTACTAGGAAAATGAAAATATGGAAGAAGTTGAAGGACATGAGTAGCATGTTCCTTGGAAAGTGTTTATGGTTGGGCAAAAAAAAATGCAGTTGAAGGGAAATATAATCTCGAGGGGGATGGTTCCACTGGAGAGATTATTTGATGCTAATGATGTAGCAATCAAACCATCCAAGAAGGAGCACAAGGAAGATACAAAGGAATGTAACATTGGTAAAAAATAATAACCTAAGTGATTTAAGTTGGCTAAGGGGTTCCCAGAAGAATACAAAGAAAGGTATATTCACCTGCTCAAGGAGTACACTGACATAAGGTCCAACACTCAGATGTTGGGATGTTACCATTGGAAGGATGGCTTCACTTGAGTGAATTAAGCCTTGCACATAAGTAGGAGCAGTAGGAGCTATAGAAAAATAAGCTCACTATGTGAGCATTTAATTTCTCATTTTTAGAAGTTCTAGTTCTGCATTTCAGTGTTTATAAGGAAAATAATTCTAGCAAATAAAGTTTCATGGAGATTTTCTGGTTTTACATATTCAATATATTTTTTATTCCATGCCCAACAAGACTACTATTCTATAGGTTCTCGGTGCCTTGCTAGGAAGACCTTGTCCCCAATAGGAGTCGATGTTCTACCCCCTCTATTCTTTCAAAAACAATTATATTACGGAGGATTTTGGTTCATGAGATCAAAGAGTATTTGTAACTCTAGATCTAGATAAAAATGGATGAGAAAGAAAAATAAGGGAAAGAACATGAGGCAATGGAATGTGGCCTTCCCCTCACTTTTAATTTCAAATGGTTAAATAGTGATTACTTACTAGGTGGATCCCCATCCATCCAAGAGTGGCTTCGTGTTGGACAAGCTCTGGTCGGGTAACAAGAGAGAAAATTAGGCTAGCTCTTACCCCTGGAAAGTTAAGGCCAAAATGGCATACTTGATAGATCAATGACTATGATGGATTCTACGGGGTTCGATCCCCATCTCCAAGCCTGCCAAAGTGCCCCATGGAAGAAGATAGATGGGCCTGCCACCTCTTTGGACAGCGTGGTGACTACATCCATAGTCGGGACCACTGCCAACTAAGCATGATAGGTGAGCTTGAAACCATTTGATACCTCAACCACCTCATCTTTCCTTTTAATTTCTCATATAGTAGAAGGGTGAAGGTGCAAAGAATAACAAAGTTAGAAGCCAGTTTTTAGGTAGTAGATGAGTTCAAAGACCACATTAGACCTACTCAACATGAAATTTCTTTGGAAGAGCTTTCTAATGGTATAAAGAAGACTACAGATGGCCACATGGATCAAAATATAGAGGAATTCAAAGTTGGGCCTATAAAAGTAAAAATATTGGAATCCTAGAACCCTATAACTCATTAGAAAATGAATTCTCAAAATCTTTGCGGATGATGTCACGAGAACATTCGAGTTCCAGATTAACTGAGAAGAAGTGTTAGGAGGGTCATCCTGAAGATTGGAACCCCATAACTTTTTGTTAAATGAATTTCGCAGAAGTGTTAAGATTGAACCATTTACGAAGGAAATTACTTGCAAAACTAGGGATCGAGGGAGCCTTTCTCTCTCCTCTGACCTAACAAGTGGTAGCATATCATTGGTCATAGGTGCCCATTAGGAGGTGGACACATGGCAAGAAGTTTTGGTGGTTTTAGGTACCAAAAGGGCCCATATATGGGTGACACATGGACCGATCATAGGTTGACATGTGGTATGGTTGATGTCAACATGACGTCATGCCCGTAATAGACACTGGAAGGTCAAAACCCCCATAATTTTTGTTAAAATAATTTTATGGACACATAGGGGACTAGAGGACTAGTGAGCTTCAAGTGATGATGACTGACACAACTTCCAAGTCTCATGATCTGTTAATTGATAGAGTTTTGGATCCCACACATAGTGTGGGCACGTTCACAAGGTTTCCCTTTATAAAGATTACGTGGGCCATTCCGAAGACCCACAAGCCTATAACTATTTTTAATTGAATTTTTAAATCTTTTCTAGGCCTTCGAGGTACCAGGGAATAGAAATAGGCCAACCCGAGAGGTCGGAATCTCGTAAGGTATTTTAATTGTATTTCTAAAGAGTTAAGGGGAACCAGAGTCATGGGACTATACTAATATAAAAGATCCTATGGAATCTTTTTGCAGTTGTTTCCTGCATATTTTCTACACTACACTAAAGCATATCCGCTGTGATTTTTATATGGATTTTTATCCAGATGGGTGGAATGAAGTGCCTAAAAGAGTGGGAAACTCCAAAAAGGGTCAATTCAAGCAATTATAGTGAAAAATGATAGGAAATTGGGGAAGGAATACAAGAGAAAAAATGTGACTAGATCATCAACCCGCCATGAATCTAGATAATGGAGCCTAGGTCCACCTCTAGAGATCAAGGAAGTCGGTGATGAAGATATTTTGTTTGGGAATCATGACACATTGATTTCAATTATGAAATTTTGTTAATATTCCATTCTCAAGAAAAGAATCATGTTTGTTATGTGATCATTAGGACAGCTAGATTAGTCACCCACTCATATAGTTGTGTAGTTCAGACAACTATAACACTTCCAAATATTTTGTAATCTATTTTTATTTTGGTTCTCCCTATAAAAGGGATGAATGACTCATTAGTAGAGGTTCAGATTTCTATCCAAAAGGCTGTAGTTTTTCTACAATTTTTTCAAGATCTAGAGCTTATTAGATATATGTTGTTCTTAAAGATTAATGAAGAATTTTTTGGTGATTCCAAGCACTAAGATGTGTAGTATTTAATTCTCTCTCATAAATTTTGTAATTGCACAGCTGCTAGATTCAATCTTAAACAACATATTTACCTATGTTATCTTATGGAAAATGGTACCTGTAATCTGTGGGATTGAAGGCCTTAAAATGCACTCCATGATTTTTGCAGTCCATTTCTTCAGTCTAATCGATGATTCTACTAGAATTTGGTTCATAGGATTTTGTGTCTGTCCAGCCCTTTTCACTGGGTTTCTCTTCTTGTATTTCCTATTTTACCTATACTACAACAATCAATGAATTATACTCCTTATGTGTAGGCCACCATATCTGAGCATTAAATCTTGGGAACGACATATTCTTTATGTGTATATTGAATTTTCCTCTAAGTAGGGTGATTGGACCAGATTTCGTAAGTTTCTATCTAATTTTTTAGCATAACGATTAAATTCTTAGGACACACTAAGATGTCCTAGGCAGTAACCCTTCCCCTCAACCAAGGGGTTGTTTATCTAGGAGCGGCAACAAATCCCAAGCCTACATAGAAGAAGAAATGAACAAAGACGACAAACAATCTTCAGCAGAATATTGTTAGCTCGAAATATTAAGTAAAACATGAATATAAGTTGTTACAGACATGAATGTACTGGGAAGATAACATGGATCTTCATTAACCATGAATTAAAAGTACAACATATGCCTTCAACTTTGGTGTTCCTATCCTAATTCTGGAAGAGTCTCCTCACTATAATGAATGAAGACCCAAGACAACATGTAACCCTAAAAAATTAAATCACAATAGAAACATTATAAGACTCTCTATAGCTCCAACTCTCTGACTATAACTCTTAGATTCTAACTAGCCTAACCATTTCGGATAACCCAGTATAAATAGGAAGAAGAATTCTCCTAGGATGATGAATGTAGACACCTAAGACGAAGAGAAGTCAATAATATTCTCCAATAATGTGTCCTATCCAGCTCGAATAGGTGAGATAAGATGATGAGTTGAATTGATCTCGTAAGAAACATAAGCATCTAGAATGAGTCCCCCAACCACATGCACAATACTGAGGAAATCCAATCATAACCATAGGTAAGATGGGTCGTTCATGCAACTGGAAGGCAACTAGATTGATAAGCCTAGCTTCCTACAGTTGGGGAATAAAACTAAGAAAGGAGTGGTCAAAGGCCAAGGCAATCAGTCAACAATGTAGTAACTCAAAGGGACTAATCCTAGGGAGAAAAATAGGCTGATAGCATCGAGAGAGAGAGAGTGTGATTGCATGTATTAATCGGGAGCCCTTTGTTTGAAGCTCCTACTTCCTTTTTTTCCAAAAAGCTAACTGCCCATTCTTTTCCATGATTGTACAACATTTAAAAAGTAATAGTGAAACCCAAGATGCCCTTCAATGTTTTTTTCCACTTGCTTTCTTATGTTTAGAATTAAAAGACACCTTCCCCTATCCCTTATTATTTCAGTTAATTTTGGCATATTCAACCCACTTGACCAGCTAGGATTGATATTTAAAACATCAATTCCCTCGAGCAATCTCATACCTCAAGCAATGGAATATGTGTCCCTCACTTAGACATTTAAAATAATTTTATTTTTTTATAAGTGAGAAATATTAACCAAGGGATGTCACACCTAGATTCATTTAAGGACCAAATTTATCCAATTTTGCTTGAATTCTAATTGGTCTAGATTAGTTAGAGGTTGGATTGGCCGATAAAGTCTGATGCACTTCCCGCAAAATGAAATTTATAGAGCCTTGGCTTCTTGAAAAATATGAAGTTCAAGCTCCTTTTACTAGAGATCATTATTAAACACTCACTCTTAGCTCCTCAGAGCCTGATCACAACTTGCTTCAATTTCATCTAACTACGATGATTGTTTTATGAAGAATTTTTCAGCAATGAGAGAGAGAGGGAGAGAGAGAGATTATTAATTTTATTTAGTATACATTATATTTGTCGATATTATATTTTTATTTTTATATACTATTTTATATAGAGTTGGATGAATGTGATAATTTTTTTAATATTGAGTTATTAAATGCATTAATAGCAAAATCCATTAGGTTGTTATGTCTTTCGGGGAAATCACCAACCATCCTACATGGGATTTATGTTTGTGATAATTTTTTCCCATATATCATTTCCTTGATTTAGCTCAAGGGAAATTCTCAACACTTATATATTGGATTCAAGTCTAAGATAATTGGTTCAGATTCATCATTTCCTTTATTTGAATTAAAAAATTATTTCCCTCAAATTAGGAAAGGGCTATATAAGGGTGTTACAGCTATATTTTCAACCCTCGAGGCTCGTTATGCACTTATTAGAGTCATCATGTAGAGACATTACCTTTCTACTCTGAAATTGTTAGTTTTATGGACAATCACTCCTTGCACCACTATCAAGCTGCTACCTATCACTCCTCACACAACAAGGTGTGACTTGTGTGTACTATACCACTTTCATCCTATGATCACCTTTAAAACCTTCTAAATTCAATAATTTGCAATGATATTGATGTCATATGAATTGGATACCTTGCATTAGGAGCTTGGGATTTTGTATTGGATTTAGTATTTATAAGTTATAAAAATATAGATATAAACTTTAGCTTCCTCCATCTATCCATATAAGGTGTCCCAAGCGAGAGAGTGGAAAGAATAAATTGTAAGCTTATGATAATAAATTTTTAGAGACACTCTTCTAAATTTTTTTGGTATTAGAGAGTTGATGCTACCATTAGGGACAATGAGTTTGGCGCATAGGGAGATGTGAGAAGCCTTTAACAAATCCTTAAATTAGTACTTGTAGATGTAATTTTTATTTCAATACTAATGTAGATCTATATGGTTTTCCCCTCCATCACATGTTGTATCAGTGTTATATATAAGTGAATGGTATAAATGATTTTCGTTTAGATACCTCCCTTATATAGATTGATGGGTTATGCTACAGGATGGATATAGATCTCTAGAAGTTAGCAATATAAATTATAATACAATTTTCTAATCTCTTAAAGAAAGATATTCAACAAATTTAGTTTTGATATTTAATAATAAAAAATACAAGGCTTTAAAGGAAATTACAAGTTTCTATTAGTGCAACAAGTAATCAATCACATGTTTTGGGTGGTGCAAGGAGTAACCATTCACATATTGCTAATGTTGCAAGGAACAACTATCTTAAAAACTAATAATACATTGGTAAAAGGGTAGTGTCTTGGTATTATGATGCTAGTAGGTCCTTAATGAGTCTCATTGGTGGTAGACATAACTATAACAAAGGGTACTTGTCATTCTAGTATATTGGTGGAATGGGCATAGAGGCAGTATATTTTAATTTGTTCCCTTACTATGAAACTAACATGGTGGTGAGATCTAGATTTAAAGGAAGATGACTAGGGATATTGGGAGAAATCAATAGGGAGTTAGGGAGAAGTTTGTTTCTCATGATTCAATCTCCCCCTAGAACTTCACATCAAGGCAAAATGTGCCATGACCATATTAACCTTTTTGAGAGGTCATTGTCATATCATAAATGATATTAAAACTAATAGTTTTCATAGTTTCTAAGTCCTAAATTTTTCACTCATTATGGACGTAAAACTAAACTACAAAAAGAGAATAAATTTTGGCCAAATTAAATGCTAAGAAAAACATGTAAGAAATAAACAATACGGAGCTAAATCTATACTATCTAAAAATTTAATGTATATAAAATTATATACTGAAAGTTGCATAGAAAGAGATAAAATAAAATTTGTTTTTAAAGCAAATTAGGAAAGCCTAGAATGTGATAATATTGTACATAGATAAAAATTATATGTCTAAGAATTTACTTTTTATGATAATTGAGTGTTAATATATTTCAATGATAATTAAAAGATTCATAAACTTAGATGAACTCTCAATGAATGAGATGTAGATGAAACCATAAATCATTCATAAATAGAAAAGACACTACAAAAGAAGCCTTCAATGATGATAATTTTGTTTGCAATATTTTACACAGTTTTTTTTAAGGGGTTTCTAATCATGGCTAACTTAATATTAAAGATATAACATAAAACATTATCCACGAAAAAATTCAATAAACTATATTAAGGTAATAGAAATTTCCATTATAGAAAGTGATCCATGCCTACATTGGGATATATTTCATCAAAATAAGGAACGTATTTACTCCCTTGTTCTACTTATAATTAGCTACAACTAGAAGCTCCCTCTCCTATTTTTCATTTAGTAGCAATGGTGAATGCAACAAAAATCTCATTCATAATTAACGTTTTTCTCTTATAATTCAACACTTATGAATGCATGTACGCATGGGAACAAAAGAAAAAATGGTGCATGATATTTGTTTTGTGCATAAGGTAAGGGAAATAGATGGAAAGTGGTAAATACATAACAGAGTATTGCTATTAGCAAACCACTCAAAGTGTTACTATGGATTTTCATAATATGTTCGTGTACACTTGATACAAATCACTGACTACATTAAACAAATTCTAGACTTTTATAATAATATTCATGCCATATCCATCAAAATCACCTAGACACAAATATCAAATCCTCATTGTAGACTAGCATACACATAGTGGTATCATACATTTTCAAACTAAGCATACGAAATATAATGGATGTATCACCCTACAAGGTTACACGTGCATTTCAAACATTCCATAGATGGTTATAACTCATCTAACATAACACAAAAACAAGACAGTAATGTGAATTTTTCTTATTTTCTAAACGTTAGCTCATAGTATTAAATATATCCATGCATACAATGTTGAATAGATTCACAAAATAGTGCTTGACCAATTTGATATATGGACTTTTATTAGCAATATATGTATGCAAGAATGTAAGAAAAACTCTATATAGCTCCCATGCTAATATGCATGTGGGTCTTTGATAGTTAGATAGTTAGAGAGGGTATAACAAATGAAACACTTGCATGTGTATGCAAAGGAATTATGGACATTAATACAATGCTTCATAAAACATCCATGATAACCATACATTCCCTGGCCAATCAATTAACTATGTTGAGTGTATGGATATGGCCATGTTTTATATTCACCATTCATTATATGTTTTCCATTATGTATACTATTCAATTCATGGTACATGCAATCATGGTGAAACCATGCACCAAAATATCATCATTGAAACAAAGGAAATGGAATCAAGTAATTAGGATTTGACCCCTTGAATCATGAGTATAATCTAACCAATATCAAATCACAATAATTATGATAAATATGATTTTAGTCCAAATATATAAAACATCATATAGATGCATCATGCCCCCGAACTCAAGGCCATGAGGCAAAACTATACTATGATGCATTGTTTAAAGGAGTATATAAAAGAAATTCAATGCAAATGCCAACTCAAAACAATAATGTAGGACCTGAAAACCATTCCACCATGGAATACGACCCCCTAAATCACAACATGTATAGTATAGTCCCTCAAATGAAAGCACCATTAATCGTACATAATAGACTACAAATTCAAGGCTACTAGTAAGGTAAGAATATGGGTTTCGGAAATTGATCCATAAATTGGCAACTTATATCCCACTTGCTTCACCAACATTGATATCTTACAAAATTAATTTTTTTCTCTATTTTTGGGCTTATATAGAGGTATATGTCTTTGGAATTTCTATAAAGATTTTGTTCTTGTTTTAATTATGGGTGAATATACTCTCTAGGATTAGAGGTATGGCCTACTATTTTATGTAACTTACATACAATAACTAGAAAAAAACATGATAGTAATTAGGCCAATAGAAGAGGAGACTCTACATATACTGAATCATTGGGAACTATATCTTTGGTGCAACTCCCTTACATATTAATATATAAAACGTTAATTGAAAATATCAAGATGACTAAGGGGGAGACTATAATTCTTTGATCATTTTATGGGCATGAATTATTTTCTTAGACTTGGTAAATGCTTTCATACAATAGACCAATTATATATGCCAATGAGTTCAAGTGATGTTATGTTCATTTCTAACAATAGATCAACCTTCATTGTTGACATCATGAATGTTTGTTTTCTTATTAAAATATTATTGAGCACTATTTTAATCATTTAAATTTCAACCTAGGGACTATTTGAATTACAATGCTCTTTATGTTGTATGCACAAAATCGAAGTTCCCACCAATTCTATATGCATATGTAGGAAACCTATAAATGATGTGAAATATAAGCCAATCAAGGCCCAACTAACTATGTTGGTCTAGCCACAAGGTTCCCTCAATATTAAAATTTTCATGCAATACTTAGTTCTAAGTCACTATTCCAATTAGAAATAGGCAAACCTATCAGGATATGGTTTCGTAGTAATTTTTGCAGTTTTGCAGCATTTATGTTGATTTCACAATAGTTACTATTGATTTTCCAGCAGTTGTTTCATCACCTCTCCCGCACACTCAAAATTAAAACATGGCCTCAAAGAAAGTATATGAACTGAAATAAAATGAATCACATTACAGCAAAAGAAGTAAACATACCTTGCATAAATCAATTCAATTGATTCTATCCTAATATAAGATCAATTAAAACACACACAACTTGTTAAAGAAGGAAACACACAATGCGCAAAAATAAATGCTGCACAATATATTACGTCAAGCAGGCCCAACTCAAGGCTTGGCCTATGCCTAGTAACTTTCAAGTTCATAGACATAACTTCAATAGATAGAGCAACGCACCCACACACATAATTATATTAAGCCACAAAATCACAACATCCTAATTCTGATGCATGTCCTCATGCATCCTCATCTTCCTATTTCAGAATACCTGGATGCACATTTATCCATGAATATGAAGGGTGGAAAATTTACCTGATATATGAATACCCTAAACAACATTCTTACTAATGCCACCTTGTTTATTCCTCTTTTTCATTCAAATGAGTAGGTGCTTGATAAAATCTAGTGGGACACTAGATGATTAGAAAATGGAACCTTAGCACAATCCATCGGGCCCCAAAATTCCATACACAACTAGTGTATAAGGTGGCCCAATTGAAAGATAAAAAAAAGTATGGATATCCCAAGTGGTGACTTTATTGAAGATATTTTGGAAAACCATGCATCATGAGTGATAAGAAGATATCTACAAGACCCAACTCCAGCAAACTCCCAATATTCTATAATGATGAACATTTGGTTATGTTGGATGGTATTTGTATCTATAGGATCTATTTTTAGTCTATTCAGGCCATTGAGAACTATTCTTGTCAAGGGATACTCTTCCCTCAAAACTAAGTTTATTACAGTCTCCAATGATCTGTGAAATCCATGAGACTACTTCTATTAGAGAAGGTTATTTATGTAGGACATTAAATCCTTGAGTTAAACATCTACTACAAATGGGATTCCACATGGATTCTCTACTAAAGTGAAATTAAAAATATATAACTCGTATAAGACATTCTCGTTGGAATTCTCAACATTGAAGTACATATCTACAAACTCTTAAGTTGTGAAGTTACATGGAGATGCCCGAATGTAATTTTCATAAGTTGTAGGGTTACCCAACATTGATGTAGATACATAAGGTAGACCCACGAGGGAATATGACATGTAAGTGTTTGCAACCCTAGGTGTTATCAACCTATTTTTCTCCCTAGGGTTAGCACTTATGAGTTATGTTATGAGAATTTACAAAAACCACTAAGAGTTATTGCTCTATAGTCTTATGGCCCTGAAAATACAAACATGTCAAAAAGTATATGATCAAAAGCAAAGAAGCGAATAAATCCCTCATGCATGAAATTCCTTATCTAGGATTTGAGCTGAAACCTCTAATCCTCCAAGGTCAATGACAAATGTTTGGTTCAATGTAGAGAGTCCTCGCTCCAACTAGGAGATCTCATCCTCCATAATATATCTAGAATCTGCACACAAGCACCACTAAATAAGGAACATAAATAACCTTCCAAAGAAGAAAGTTAGCTTAAAAAATTAAACATAAACATGAACAATTGATTATAAATTCATATTTACAAGAAAGGGAACATTCATTTCTTCCCACTGCTCCTTGCCGTTCAATAGACCCACAATGGCCCAAACCTGGACCACAGTCTGATGGAGTGATTGGTTCTCTTTATTCTGATGTCATGAGCTAATTAGCCACTTAGCTAGGGAAAATTATGGTCAATTATAAATCCCCAATAGGTTCCCTTAGCTCTCAATAAGAACCCACTTCGTTTGATTAGTCTGCAAATGTTCTTACCGTGAAGTCCATGTCACCTAAGAACGATCAGTAACCTAGCAAACAAAAGAACAAGAAGACTAAGAAAAAGAATAAGGATTCTCACGAGAATCAACAAAACCAAACTTCTTAGGGTGGGGGCATGAGTGAACGACGTCGTAAGATTAAGTTCCTTTGCAATATTTTTCAAGGTGATAATTTCACTCATGAGTGACCATGTATGGATGAAGTCGATTATTTCCTTGCATCAACTGTTGCTTCCCAGTAGTCAGCTATATTGACTCATCCATTCCCTTCCTATCCACAACAAAAATGGTTTCATAGGCTCCTCAACCTCTACAAGGGGGCAATGGGGGGCTAAAATTTCATCCTACTACTACTAGTCTGTTAATCATAATGTGTTAAGAAGAGGTTAATGTGACAACGTGAGTAAAATTGTATGATCTTCCTAAGTCAAGTTCTGCTCCTAAAGCTTCTACCACCCCTACTAATTCTCCTAGACCTTTCATGTTAGATAAGCATATAGAACTAGTATATCTCCGACCAAAGTGTGTAGTCTCAAATTTAGCACACAAACCCAATGCGCAAGCTGGCCAACACTATAGTATTGTTGAGGATCATGTCGAAGCACCTTGTTCCATTTCTACTTTGGAGGTTTAGCATACCTCCACTCCTCAATGAAAATCCTTATTCACTACCATTAGAGGGGTGGACACCTTAGTCTCTAGTGTGATCACCTTTTATTTTGATGCACCTCATGGTAGACTGCCCATCAAGTTTCCTTTCAGATCACAATGTGTGTCTTTAATCGTGATATATATCACACCTTAGTTGATGAAGGGTCCTCCACTTATGGTATGCCTACATCATGCTAGAAATATCTTGGTTCTCCAACACTCATGAAGTCTAGTACCACTTTACAAGCCTTTTACAGACACCATTTTGTACCCTAAGGGCTTCTTCCAAGGTTTTCCATTGAGCTAGTGGGAAAGACTATTTATTTTGATGTTGAAGTTGTAGATGTTTCGTTAGATTATATTTGGTTTTATGTCATGTGTGTTATCGAGTCTTTGGTGTTTCATGCGCTTTGGTTTCCCCATGAAGGAATGATTGTCATGATAGATTATCTTGACTATTGCATATCGTCGACCAAGCTTACCGTTACGAGTAATAATGTGCCAGTCATTGGAGATAACCCTGCTAGATATGAGATTGTTGGGGAAGGATTGTTTAGGATCTCATCTCTTATGGTTGTTTTTTCTTTACCCTTGCTTGGCATCCCTTCTTCTTCTACCACTGCTCCCATATATATGGTCTCTTCTATCACCTATGGACCTCATAAGTATCCTAACCCTTGGTAGGTATCATATTCTATAAAAGTAGATCCACATGGTAAGAATGTGCCACCATTTGTGGAAGATATTGCCTATTTGGTAGTCCATTTAGAACCCCCTAACGTTGTTAAGAAACTCCATCCTAATATGGAATATGACTAGGATTCTTTTCCCACATGGCCTGTCACTTCGCTTCTTCCATGTGACTTCCTTGATGATGATTCTTCTTATTGAAAATTCATCTTAGAGGTCATGGACCCTATTGAAAATCCTAGGGAGATTATGCCTTTTGATGCCTCTATTCTCCCTAGTATGGAAAAGGTAGGGATTGGAAAAACAAATCTTGAATTGACCCAGGGGGCATCTCCTCGGCCCTCCCTCGAAGTGCCACCCTTCGAATGAGTCAAGTATTGGGTTTCTAATGCTAAGCTTTCCAATGAATTTGTAGAAATTTCACCTGTAGAACAAACTGATATATGCAATGTCCTAAAGCATAATACTTGTTCTACTTTTACAAAACATTAAGTGGAAGCATAATCAAATTCATGAGCAACATCAAGTAGAAACATGCATAATTGATCAAGATAAATAATCACACATAACACAAGATATATCCAGGGGAAAGCAACAGCATAAAACCCCAACCATGTATTATCAATCAACTGAAAATCCTCTTCACAATACAAAAAGAATTAGCTCTCAAGCTATTTAGTTCTCAATGAACTATGAGGATATGAAGATATGTCTCATGAATCAACCAAGCCCTGTATATAAAGGCTTTACCTATGGTCCAATCCCTATTTCCTTGCGCAGTTGGATTAGGAAATAATAGAAAAAGCATATGTAATTAATTCCATACATACCAAGTCAACCTATGGTCCAAGTACGCAATCCTTAAGGACACTAGTTCCTCAATCATGAAAAAACTACTTACTAGAAATAGTCAAGCATCTGATAGTACATTGTACCACATCTGATCTCAACTAGGTCTCTGATAGAATTGACATGCAATAGTTGTCCATGAGTGAATCCTAGGTTATCTAAAATAATAGTTGTCACATGCATGCAAGCATTAACAAACTATATTTTATTATTTTAACAACTAGTTAAAATAATCTAACTGGACTTGACTAGTTAGAACTATGTCAACTGATTCTCTCATTATAGAACTCAACCTTATCTCCTTTAATCAAGGGATAAATTCCTAAATCAAGGGAGAAAATAATTGTATGATCTCACAAAGACTTCAAGTTCAATTTTCCATAATTAATTAACTCAGCGGAATTAATTAATTAATATTTCCAATTGTTGTTAAGACCAAAATTAATTTTACTTCCTATAGATAGACTAGGGATTGCTATAAATAAGGGGACCCAGAAATGCTATTTTTAGAACTTTCTATCTTTAGTAGTTTCACCTCTCACCCAATGTGGCCAATGACCTCACTGGCCAAACTGCTATTTTTACACATGCTATTTTTAGCTGGTCTATTTTTAGCACATTCTAAATTTAGCATTTCTTGTTGTACACTTGTCAACACTCCCTCTCAACAAGAAAGGCTTTCTCTCGAACCCGATCTTGTAACTCTAGAATGTTCTGCATGCAACACATCTACTTGGTCCACTTGCTCCAACAACACTTGGAACAAAAACACTCCCAACTGACCACTCTATTGGGCTAGGAACACACTCTGACGTTGAAGCTCTACCTGCTACTGACAAGTGCTCCCTCTCTGACATATATGATACTACAACATCTCCATGCATATCACACCATTTCACACCTTTCTGTGCCACTTAGCACTGTGCAAAACACTTGTGCCTCTTGCATTGTTGTAGCCTGCTAGCTATGCAATGTCCTGGGATTCCCTACACTGTCGCTCTCTCTAGCACTCCATCCGAATATGTCTCTACCCAATCAATCAGTTCCTACTACTCCACATCAGGACTCTTGTAGCAAGGTCTCATCCAAGAGGTTGGGTACCTCAAGGATCCTGCCCCTCCTCCTTGGGACGATCAATCCACATCACCCCACCTCCTACCTGGAGATATGGCTGCATGTGATCCCTCAGCCCCCCTAGCTCGAAGTTCCCCCCTACTGGAGGTCTCTGGATGAGTAGATGTCTCTACTCGATCTCCACTCAGCTTCCCCTGTTGTCGTTGCTCCAAAACATCTTGAAGCTGCTGCACCAATCATGGCTCCTCCACAATCGTCTGAATCTTCTTCTAGCTCTGCATGTTGAGAGGTAATATACCCTCCCTCTCAACTACCAAGTCTCCACCAGTTGCCTTGCTGCTCAAGGCTTTGCATGCATCTTGAACCTCAAGAGCATACAAGTTCTTGACTCGTGAACCAATCTGCCTCGCCTGTCTAGTGATGATGTGTCTAAGGAAAACCTTTCCCTTATTGAAGACTACATCATAGCCTCTGTCTTCCAGCATCTTGATCGACACCAAGTTTCTCTTCAGTCCTGGTACATAATTGACAACAGTCAAGTTAAGGCGAGATCCATGCTCCCTCTAAAAAATAACCGTGCCTACACCTGAGACACTATACTTCTCATCATTACCCATCGCTATGAGTATCTGGAGATCTTTCTCCTCCAAAGTACTGAACAAACTCTTGTCACCGGTCATGTGGAAAGAAGCTCCACTATCAAGAAACCAACCACTTCCCACCATGGATGAAACCATGCATGTGAAGAGTGTGAAATCCAACTCAAACTGTGAAGCAAGTGCCTCACGTTCAGATCCTTCCACGGATCCCTTCTTGGATTTCCTTTGTGGACAATTTGTACCATAATGGCCCACCTCATGACAATGAAAGCATTGCACTTTCAATTTTTCAACCTCCTTCCCATCATTGGAAGAACTGGATTTGGAAAGAGAAAACTTCTCCTTCCCCTTGTTCACCTTACTCAATAAGGCACAGTTCTCCTCATCATGCATGGATGAAGAACTGTCTCTGGTGCTCCGTTTGATCTCCTCCTGCATCAAATCTGAACATAGTCATTCCCAATCTGGTAGTTTCTCCCTTCCATTCACCAAGTCCTGGTAGCTATGCCAGCTCTTAGGAAGGCAAAGGAATGCTAGACTCACCATATCCTCATCTGATGTCATGACCCCTACACTTGCAAGCTCATCCCTGCATGTGATGAGCTTGGTCAGATACATAGAGATCGTCTCATCCCTTTCACACTTGATCTTTCGAAGTTTGTCCTTTAGTGCCAGCTTCCTTTGATCACTAATATTCTGATATAAATCTTTCAATGTTTTCCACATTGCATGCGGAGTCTCCTTCCCATGGAGGCTCGAGACAATGTGATCTCACACTCCCTCCAAGAGAATTCTCCTAGCTCTAACCACACACTTCCTCCATTCCACCTGCTTAGTCTTGTCAGTAGGCTTAGGAATTTCTTGATCAATGAAATCCTTAAGCATTATCTTCCAAAACTGCCTCCATGCGATCCTTCCAAGCTATATAGTTTGAGCTGCCATCAAGGGCATATACAAGCCTCAAACCATAGAATGCCATCGATGAAATAGATGTGATAAGAACTTGAGATCTATATCCCAAATAATAAACTTCGAATTTCTGATGCTAGTATATTTTTCTTGCTTGATCACCTGTGCTCTGATACCATGTAGAAATTTCACTTGTAGAACAAACCAATATATGCAATGTCCTAAAGCATAATACTTGTTCTACTTCTACAAAACATTAAGCGGAAGCATAATCGAATTCATGAGCAACATCAAGTAGAAACATGCATAACTGATCAAGAGAAATAATCACACAAAACACAAGATATATCTAGGGGAAAGCACCAGCATAAAACCCCAACCATGTATTATCAATCAAGTGGAAATCCTCTTCACAATATAAAAAGAATTAGCTCTCAAGCTATTCAGTTCTCAATGAACTATGAAGATATGAAGATATGTCTCATGAACCAACCAAGCCCTGTATATAAAGGCTTTAACTATGGTCTAATCCCTATTTCCTCGCGCATTTTGCTTAGGAAATAATAGAAAAATCATATGCAATTAATTCCAAACATACCAAGTCAACCGATGGTCCAACTACGCAATCCTTGAGGACACTAGTTCCTCAATCATACAAAAACTACTTACTATAAATAGTCAAGCATTCGATAGTACATTGTCCCACATCTGATATCAACTGGGTCTTTGACAAAATTGAAATGCAATAGTTATCCATGAGTGAATCCTCAGTTTTCTAAAATAATAGTTGTCACATGCATGCAAGCATTAACAAACTATATTTTATTATTTTAACAACTTGTTAAAATAATCTAACTAGACTTGACTAGTTAGAACTAAGTCAATTGATTCTCTCATTATAGAACTAAACCTTATCTCCTTTAATCAAGGGATAAATTCCTAAATCAATGGAGAAAGTAATTGCATGATCTCACAAAGACTTCAAGTTTAATTTTCCATAATTAATTAACTCAACTGAATTAATTAATTAATATTTCCTACTATTGTTAAGACCAAAATTAATTTTAATTCCTATAGATAGACTAGGGACTGCTATAAATAGGAATGGACCTAGAAATACTATTTTTAGAACTTTCCATTTTTAGCAGTTTCACCTCTCACCCAATGTGGCCAATGACCTCATTGACCAAACTGCTATTTTTAGACATGCTATTTTTAGCTGGTCTATTTTTACCACATTCTAAATTTAGCATTTCTTGTTGCACACTTTTCAACAGAATTGTCCACATCATCTACATCTATTGCTGAGAGTCTTGTACTCCCTGTATATCTTAATATTCTTGGTCAATGAGCTGCACTAGCTCATCAACCTTTAGGAATCATGTCTTTAAAATTTTTATAGCATGACCCCATCATTATGTGTCATATGGTACCTCCACTCCTCCATGAATTCATGTATGGGAATCCTCGGCCTGTGCTTGGTAGTGGGCACACTTTCACATGACCTATTAGATTAAGTTAGGCTTGTACATTTTGTATATAGGAGTGTGTCTAATGATTTTATCTCCTTTTCATTTGGTATGTGATGCAAGCACTTCTCTAGTATCTCATATATGCCCAAAATCCCAAAAAATGATAAAATTCAAAAATTCAAAAAACATATGGTCCTTCTTTTACCTAATCCATGTTTATTAATTTCATTATGTCAATTACCATGGGTTTAGTTTTTTTGGATGGTTTTTATAGGATAGTGTTACACTAAAATTTGTCACCATGACTATCTACAGTTAGTATGGCTCCATCAACAGTCATACTATCCTCCTTGTCAAGCCTTATACCTCTGCTCTCCATGTCAAACTTCAAGAAAGAGAGAAAGTCATTAAAAAACATGTTTA
>APFE030926791.1:9832-34979 GCA_000404065.3 Pinus taeda | reverse complement strand
AGCCTGCGAAAGGTTACTCAGGTGATATTACTCCTTTTGTACATTCTATTTGTCTATAATAAAGAAACACGTCTTGGTTCTTGATATGCTTCTTCTTTATGTTTATGATGTTCATGCTTGAATTCATATGTGGATGGTTGTTTAAGGTTCATAACTAACTTCTTTCTTTTATAACATAAAGATGATTTCTTTATAAGTCTTTGTCCATATACTACTATATTCTGTGGAATTGGTTGTTTTGCAGGACAAAGGAGCGAAAGGGACTTGAAGAAGGGTTTGGACCCTTGAGGAACTTCTCGAACGTAGGACCTGAGGTACGCCCCTCTTACTATAGAATTTACTTTTAATAGCATAATGGCTGTGTGAATGTGTGTTTCTCTGTTTAGACAACTTTCAGTCTGCTAGGGTTTCCACCCAAAAGCCCTAGGGGAGCAAATCCCTCAACAGGTCAGTCTTAGTAATCTAGGTAGCTGCAAGGGATTATGGGACTATAAGCTACATTCCCTAACTAAGTGAAGAATGTCTTAGGAAGGTTGCGCAATAGATGACAGGAGTGCAACAGGTGAAGCTACGGTGGATGAGCTGCGCCATGGAGGATGGTGTCATGCAGATGGGTCCAAAAGTAGTTGTTGGGGTTACTATTCATGATTTGATGGGGAAAAATCAGTTAAGAGGAGCGGGTAGGCACTATTTATGGAAAATATATTTAGATATCTCCCTCCAAAGATGCATTTATGATTAGAATTTGGGGGGAACAGTTGGATTTGAATTCAAAACCTCCTAGAAATTGAGTATCTCGATCCACCGAAGAACACTTTGCATTCTAAGAATTGTCTGGGTGCTTTGTTGTTTGAAGCTTATGAGTTGTCAATTTTGGGAGGATTCTGTGATGTGCCCCTTGTTTGAAAATTTGTTCGCAGAAGCTCGAGAGTTGTTCATAGAACGAATGACTGCTACAAACCCCAGAGAAGCCGTAAGTTTCGAAGTTATCGTTTGTGAGGCATTGGGCTCGGAGATTTCGATTAAGGAAGCTAAAACCGTCGTGCCTACCATGCTGAGGTCACCTAGGCCGAAGCAATCAACCACAAAGGATAAGAAGAATAAGTCAATGTCGTTAACTGAGGAAGAATCTAGAGGTACGACAGAATGAGAAGAAAGATAAACAACTAGAGAAAGTGCTCGATTTGGAGGTGGAAGAATACAAAGGTGTAGAGGAATTGGATGTTGAAGAGGTCGAACCTATCTCATGGCTCCCCGCATATATCCCTTTGTATAAGGGAAAAACCAAAGTTACCAAGGACCTAGATTGTGGGAAATTCACTGTTTCGACACCCCTGATACCTAAACAGGTGGAATTTGAAGGCACAACATTAGCGCAAATTCGAGTGGTGAAAATGGAGGATTGGGACATCATAGACCATGAGAGGTTCCTACATTTGGTGACTAGCAAGTATATGAAGAAAATATAGTATGAAGAGACTGGGGTTACACGGTTGGAACCCATTAAGTGGGTCATAGGTGTTGAGCAGGCAGGATTGTTGCACATGCTCTGTGTTGCATTTTCATTGGTCGACTATCAACACAGTTTGTGTACACTAGATCCTTGCGTTGGTGTACAGTGGGTGTCTATGGCCTGGGGAGCCCATTCCAATCATAGACATGTTAATTCATTGGATCACCAGGATGCCCTACAAAGGGGAGGACCCTGCCAAGGAGTTTGGAGGGAAAAGTTGTGAAAAAGAGTTAGCAGAAAAAATGAAGGCCGAGTATGGGCTCATTAAGAAGTAGCACGGATATTCTATCCACTCCATTCAGGACTAGGTGGTGCAGTTCATTGCCTAGATTCTTACAGGGAAAATTATGAGGAAATGTCGCGCAGATGAAGTTCCAACACCGGTGGTATCATTAGCTACCTAGTGCGCGAAGGGAGTTCAATATAACTGGGTAATTAATCTGTGCAAGGATTTCCTCATGAACTATTGTGAAGCTCAGGAAGAGAGAAAGCCCTTTGCACTATACATGGTTGTTATTGTCTATTGTTTTAGTGGCTTGGAGATTGCCAGAGGAAAGTCAGTTTTACCCGTAGTCAAAATATTTACCCGAGGCATTGAGGTTCGCTTCACTGTGGGAAATAAACGACCCAGAAAGGATCAAGGCATCTTGATGGAGATGGACCTTCGAATGGTTATGAGTTAGAGGCCAAGGTTTTCCCCAACCTTGTTCACACAATTGATAGCCTTTGTAGAGTTCAACGCTGATTTCCATCATGTTTCAATCAGGGCTCGAAAGGACCCAAAACACCTATGGCACAAGCTACCATACTTGGTACCTGAGACGGATGTGCAGGAGATCATGGGGAATTGGCCAGCAGAGTGGCGGGAACCCACAAAGCTTGGTGTAGGTACAAGCAAAGATGTTGAGAGATCTGCTGCATAGTCGACCGCTACGCAGAAGCGTAAGGAAGCAGCTCAGAAGGCCTCGTGAGCTTTGGATGAGAAAAAGAAGGAAAAAGTTGTTGTTAAGGTAGTTGTGGAGCAGGAACACATTGAGAAAGAGTGCACTCCAAATGAACAGGCTAAGAAAGAATGCACAGAAATAGAGGAAGTCAAAGGATCAGCTTCACAACACACATATGAGCAGGAAATTTTAGGTCAGGAAGGAGACGGTTGAGAGGAGAAGAGCACTCCCTTCACCTTGAAGAGGCACAAATAGGAGCAGACCGCTGGGAAACACAAAAATAATAAGTGAGATAAGTAAATGCGCATCGACCCAGTCATCCTTATGGAAGGGGATCTCGATGAGATTGTGCAATGAGGTCTGTGATACCATAATAGAGTTTTTACGGCAGTTCGAGAAATAATATATGCAGACATTGGGGAGAATCCAAAAGGATCTGCATGAGCTGCAAATTGAGTCTAGCAAGATTCAAGTGAGCGTTGGGAAAGAGAGTGGGGTACAAGTGAGCCTGGTGCAAGGAAGTGGAGAAGTCGCAAAATTGGAACGGACCCTAGACCTCAGAGTGATACCTTTACCTGAAGGGTCTATTCGTGTGGAGTAAGAGGAGGACCACACTATGCTAGGTACAGTGAAGGAGATGGGAATCAACTTGGTCATGTTGTCACTTCAAACCCTCCATTTGCTGCATTAGGATGTTTCAGATGAACTAAGGATCGGGGAGTAGCGTACCCTCATAGTCATAAGTGAGTTGAAATTCAATAATGAGTAGATGTTCGTAGAGAAATCTGAGGCACTAAAAGAAAAGGAGGAGTTGTAGACACAAAGTTAGAGCCTAGAGACAACTACAGAGGAGTCCTGCAAGACAGTTCTAGAATTGAACATCCCAGAGGATGCCGCAGCTTCAGCAAAAGTGAGAAAATTGGCTGTTGTGGTTCGTACATCAAAGGATGATATTGGCAGGGTTACCTTTGAATTTCAATGAAGATATCAAAACTACAGCTAAAGTTGCAGCCAACTACGTTGCCAGAGTTTCAAGAGCAATGCAGAGTAGAAATCAAGGAGAATATGAACACAATGGATATCGTAGTCACCGACTGTGCAATGATGTTCGGTCGAGCAATGGAGTTGTGGACGAACTTGCAGGAGGACTCGCGCTGCAAAGGATGAACACAGAAGTTAGGGAGACACAACACAAGTATGACGAGGCCCGAGTGACTGTGCACACTTTGGCAGCAGCGTAATGCCTCACGAAGTTACAGGAGGGC
This sequence comes from Pinus taeda, assembly GCA_000404065.3. NCBI lineage: Eukaryota > Viridiplantae > Streptophyta > Pinopsida > Pinales > Pinaceae > Pinus > Pinus taeda. The sequence continues at coordinate 31,257 of APFE030926791.1, read as the reverse complement.
AAGTAGTTGCAAGAACAAATGGAAGAATTATAACTAAAAGAGGCCCTTCTAAAGGCCAGATTATAGGCATGGCTAGAGGAAGCCTTCTAGGTTACACTGTCACTCCAGAAAAAGCTAAAAGTGCTACAACAAACACAGAGGACAATGCACTTAGCAGTGGAAGGCTTGACAACAGAGAAGTTGGTAGAAGAAATTCAGTAGGCCATGGCACAAAGTGCTGATGAAGTTGCAGTATTATAGGTCAAGCTATATGGTCTCCGCAGCAAGATAGAGGTGCCAACTAAGTGACTCGGGGGTGAGTCACCATATTTGTGTTGGGTGCCTATTGGGATAGGGTCCCCAGGGTCAATTTTGGGGTTAGTTAACCCAATTTTTGTAAAAGTTTTGTAAAAAGATGTAAAGTCTTTGTGAAATGTGGATGCGAAGCACGCGGCTAGATAGGAGTCATAGAGGTTAGCCCCTTGTTTGGATAAGTAAATAGGTTACTTTTGAGACTCACCAATGGTCCGAGAACCATGGTATTTTATTGGAAATTCTATATATATGAGTCATAGCAAGTCTATAAGAGGTAACTAATAGTAGTTGATAACTTGAAGTCAAGATAGAAAGTGTTTTGGGAAAGTGCTAAGGAAGGAAGGCTCTGCTTCCTGTACTTATGCGAAAGGGGAAGGCTCCGACAGTTGATTGCGCAGAAGGCCTTGTTAAGTCTGTAGTTGAGTGCGCAGACCCCTGCAACTGAGTGCGTAGGATGAAGAAGTCTGTAATATGATCGTTGAATCTTAATAAAGACTGGTTTTGAAGAATTATCTTGCATGTGAGTATTATTGTTAATTATGTTTATGTTATGATCTGTCACTCTACATATGTTTTTTGTGGAATAATGAATAAATGTTGCATGAAACTACTGAATCTATCATATTTATGAATGCCTTAATTACTTATCTGTGTTTGCGAATTCAAGGGTTAATTTTGTTGTGATTTCTAATGAATCGGGTAGTTCTAGATAAAGGAAAATCTAGGGTTATTAATTAGTGTGTGAAAGTAGATAAACTACTTCCTTAGGTTCTATAAGGCCTTATCGCAGACCTTCTTGAAGGTCTAGAAGTTGTTTTACTCAAGTTATAGTATCGGTCCATAGAAGGATACCGATCTGCATGAAGGCAGATCTGAACTCGAAGAGATTAAAACACTTATCACATTGTCTCTGGATGCAGAAACATGGTTCTAGCATCCCCCAATACTTCTTCGGGTGAGACTACATATTGTGCTATGCAAGTTTTTTTCGAAAGGGCCAACAGTTAAGGTTTTGTTGGTTGGCATGAACAACTCTGAACCTAGGTCAAGCCCCCTTAATCTGACATCTTTGCAGGGTCCACCATCAATCCTTGCTTACATCCAACATGGCTAAGAAAAATTCCAAAGGGAACATAGAATATGCCCTTCTTTAAGTTCAATGCAATCTGATACCTTTGACATGTATCCAGGATAAGGCATAGACTCACAACATGGCACTTCACTAATCCAAATACAATCCAATCATCAAAATACACCTCCAAGAATTTATGAAAAAGCTCTTTGAGCATCACGATCACAACTTGGAAAAATATAGCAGGCACATTCTTTAATTCGAATCGCATAACTATATATTGAAAGCAACCCCACTCACTTGTGAAGGTTGTTTTGCTTAGATCTTCCAGTGAGATATTTATTTGATGATATCCCGAAAATCCATCAGTAAATGAATATGCCTCCTATCCACCAACATTCTCTAATACTTCATCAGTAAATGGTGTTGGAAATGGATCATGCATGTATGCATCACTGAGCTTTCTTAGATCTACACATATACGAATCTCACATTTCTATTTCCTTTCTTGGACCACCATTAGGCTTACCCAATATGATTCCTCGATTGGCTCAATAATACCAGCATCTAACATCTTATCCAGTTCTTGGCACACCTTCTCTTTATATTTGGGACTTAGCCGATAAGACCTCTGCTTAGTGGCCTTCACATTTGGATTCAATGTGATCTTCATAACACCTAAATCTCTGATGATTCATTTCAAATATGAAAAATTCATTGGGAATAAATCTTAGTACTCATGCAGAAACTCAACTACCTTATCAACCATATCTTCATCCCAATAGTTTCTGATCTTCGTGAACTTAGGCTCTGCTTGAGAGCCAATGTTTACATGTCGAGTTTTCAAAGGTTCTAATACATCCAGTTTTCCACCTTTGGTCCTTCGACTTCACTCTATCCTTCTGTTTCTGGAATGGTAATATTCCATGGATCATCATCTTCTTATTCAAGAGTCACATTATAACATTCCAATGCATGGCGTAGCTATGTACTCCAATCTGGCTTAGTCCATTCTACTAGTTCCTTCAGCATTCTGAATATAGCTTTTTTATCTCTTGTAGCACCTCATCAATGCTCTCAAACTCATCCTCAAAGATGAAAGTTAATAGAAAAATCTCCCTTAAGATGTCCCACTCAACTGTTAATGGTGAAGTTTTGTCTCTAGATACTAATTCACTAGGATGGTATCTAAGGTGTGCCAAAAAATGTGCATGCATTATGGTTGTGGTTTTGTTCCCTAGGCCTTAGTCCATCATGTGGATCATCCTTCCCAATGTATTTTTCTGTTATTATAGTATTAGCATACCCAAACCTTAAATTCATCATTCTTTTGTATTCTTTCCATCCAGCAAAGTTATCCTTGTGCATACCCCACCAACGGGCAGACATAGCGTGCAACACTGATTCCAATGCCTGGAAACGATGTTCTTCTGGTACTTCCCTCTCAAATTCATCCAAAAATAGCTCCACATCAATCAAACCATCATAATGTGAAATATTTCTTCCCTCAGTTGGGACACAACACAACGACTTGGTCATCATATTGCAACAAAGCAGAGATACTTCATGTAACGATTCTGCCAGTGTTCAAGCTCTTCATCCAAATCTGAAGTGTAGGAGCTATCCCTGTCTAACGCAATTCATCCATCGATTGTAGGATTGATCTAATCCTCATCTCATGATATTATCTTGTATATTCAATCCAGAATCATCACTTTCTACATAGTCACAGATAAGTTCAGTATAGCGCGCTCCTTCTGTAGGGTTGAGTGGCACTACAACCCTGAGCGGCTTCTTCTCAAACATCATATTCCACTTCTTCAAGTTGATTACCCCGTTCATATCAATAGCTCAGTAAATCCCTAGTAGCCTAGGGTATGGGTTACTATCATCCACTATTTCAATGACCTCAAGTTAGCCAACGCACTCGCACCCTCAATGTCCACCGTTACACCATATAAGCGCCCCATTGGATTAATCTTCTGTTGATTTTCCATGCACAACTGAATAGGAGACCATTGTAGCATACATATCCACATCCTTTCCCACATTTGCTGAGGTAGGACATTTGCATCAGACCCTAGTTCCAAGATTACCTAGTCCATTTCATATTCGTCTATCTGCGCGATCAGCCTCATCTCATGCCCCATTCGCATCTTATGCTTACCAATATTTCTTACTGTGTGTTGTTCAGTAGGAGTCTTTAACTTATTAGTACACTTTTCTATTAACTCTTGTAGCCCTTCTACTGCTTTTTGATCATGCAAAAGCTTCATACAAGTCTACAGAAAAGTAGATAGTATTGAAGGATCTACTTCTTGCATCGCACTAGTCTCTGGAATTTTCTCATGACTTCCTGAGGTAGATGCATCAATGAAGTTCTTATTGCCTTCCATGAAGGTTTCTTTATTGCAATTAAGATCAAAATCCACTTCCTTCTCAACATCCTTGCACACCCATCCATCTTCCTGAGGCTACTTACCTTTATTTGTACCAGTCGCCATGTAACTTCTTAGTATGATATTTATGCTCTGATCTTCTTTGCGGGGCTCAGTCCTCAGCCTTTGAATGTTTTACATAGGTTGTTGGGGCTGCGCCTTATTTTCTTGCATATTTTTCATAAGGAATGGGCATTCCTCTATGAAATGGTCAAACTATCGATAATATTGACATGAGGGATGTGTAGGGTTTGTACAAATCTCACGTGAAGTGCCTTGCTTCACGAAATTTATAGCAGATTACTTTCCCATGCCCTCAACCTAGTCTAATGCCTCTTCCTCATCCTCGGCCTTAGAATCCTCCACGAGAAACTCCTACACCCTGATCGTGAGGCCATTTCTCTGCCTGCATCCTGTAGGTAGGGGTTCTAGCAATCATCAGCTCATAACTCCTACAATGGCTTTCATCATGTCCTATAGACTTACAAAAAATGCAAAACAACTATTCAGGAGTCTGTACAAATTTTTGCAATAAATGGAAGTTATCAGTAGCATGTTCTCCTGTAACCTGATAGATAACGCACCATAGTGCGGATCCCGTGTTCATCCCAAAATTATTTTATGGTTCCAGCGAAATAGGCCCTCCCCATATAATATAGTTCTTATAGACCGAACAGTGATCCTTATCATGTCCACGGCTCTTACACTTCAGACACCAGACCTTAGCACACACCTTACGCTAAGCTTCCTTTCCTTTCTTCAAGCTCTGCAACTCCAAGTGTAGGCTTTCCAGCTGTGAGTCAATCTATTTCACTCCAAGGTTTGTATCATGTGTAGGTAAGGCATCTAGCCTCAACGTGATCTCTAAGGCTTATGCTTTCATTGCTATCTTCTGTTGTGGCAGAGGTACTCTTAAATGTGGCAACAACGACGCTATAAACCAGTCACGATGCTGGGAATCTATGATTACCATATTGGACTTCCTGATCAGGCACTTCAACCTCTTATCAAAGTCCCAAGGTGTCTCATCTATCTTTTGTTGGATTTCCTTAAATTCAATTACTAACTGTGCCTCTTACTTAGGCTTAATGAACTCTCGATTCAGACTCTTCCAACGTCGTGTTGGGGTTTTCAGTGAAATACTTGATATATCATGTTAATGCACAATCCTATAAGGTTGTAACTAGCTGCACTTTCTTAATATTATCATCAGTAATCTTCACTCCCTGCTCCTTTAGAAATTGCCATATTCATCATGTTCGTCATTTTGAATGGTGGAAATGGAGGTGGGGGGGGTAGGGTTGAAGGTGTAGGTGTATGAGGCGGGGGTGGAGGAGGAGGTGGAGTGGCTGAATAAAGTATCTGTGGAATACCCTGCGTAATTAACTAAACTGCACTTTGTGGTGTATTCAACACCGTCCCTTCATCGTCGCTTGAAGGGGGTTCAATGAGCATACTATATTCTAGGTTGGATCCTCCATTTCTACTAAAGAACCTCCCACTTCACGTAGCCCCAAACATCAAGGAAACTACATAACCCTCTTTTCATTTAACAACATTTTAATCATAGTATTTAGTGATTTCAGATACTTACCTTGTGGTCCTTTAAAGAGCCTTTGCTCTGCTATGCTATAGTTGATATTCCTAATGATCACGAAATAAGTCACAAATATTCCCAATGTGCAATGAATCCAGTGATCCACGAAATACATGGTATTTCTTTCTGATGCTTCCAGATGTCGAACCAGCTTAGGATACTATAGGACCATTAAGACTCCATGTCCCATGACTATCAACCAATTTAGACAACCACTTGTGTAGTTCTTCAAGGAAGAAACAGAAGACCGTGTCGGTCTTGTGTATGTACAAAATATCTATAACTACTCTTCCTTGAACAATTTAGGGTTCTCATTCTCTTGAACCATGAATGTATGCACATTTTGATCAATCCACTTATCAGTCTCTTTCTTCATAGGGAACCATTTATCGCACATTTATTAGATAGATCCTGTCTCGGCAACAGAAACATTTGTTGGCTTAAGGAGGCTTGAAACAAGTTCAAAGTTGTTTGTGCCAACTAACAAAACCCTAATTGTTGGCCTTTTGGCAACAGCCTACATAGCTTAGGCTACAGTCTCACCCAAAGTAGTATTGAGGGATGCTAGAACTAGGTTTCCGCATCCAGAGACAGTGTGATAAGTGGCCTTAATCTCTTATAGCTCAGATCTACCTTCGCGCTGATCGATATCCTTCTATGATTCGCTATTGTAACTCTGAGTAAACAACCTTTAGATCCTTGGGAAGGTCTACGATCAGACTTTATAAACCCTAAAGAAGTAGTATATCTACTTTCAGGCACTGATTAATAACCCTAGATCTGCCTTTGGGCACATCTATCCAATTCGTCAAAAATCATAACAGAATTAACCCTTATCTTCACAAAAATAGATAATTACTTAAGTCATTCATAAATATGGTAGATTCAGTAGGTTCGTGTAACATTTATACATTATTCCATAGAAAACATATTATAGAGTGACATAACATAACATAAATAGAATTAACAATAATACTCAGATGCCAGATATTTCTTTAAAATCAAGATTTATTTAGTTCCAGTGTTCAATTTACAGAATTCTCTACCCTGTGCACTCAGCTGCAGGGGTCCACACACTCATCCGCAGAATTACCAAGGCCTCCTACGCACTTAGCTGTAGGAGCCGCCCCCTTTTGCTTAAGTACAGGAAACAGAGCTTTCCTGTCTTAACACATATCCAAAAACAACAATCTTCACTCCAAGTCATCCTAAGACTCGCTATGACTCAATTATATATATCATTCTTCAATAAAACACCATGGTCCACAGAACATGGGTGAATCTCAAAACCAACCTATTACTTACCCAAACAAGGGGTTGAAAACCCCTTTGACTACTATCGAGCTATGCGCTTTCCATCCACATTTCGCGGAGACTTTACAATCTTTACAAACTTTTACAAAATTGAGTTAAACTAACCCCAGAAATGACCCTATGTACCCTATCCCAACAATAATGATGGAATCTCAAGGCATTCCTCACTTGATTTAGTTTTGTGATCTTGGTGTCAGTTTTGGTGAGATCACGGTTTGGTAAGGGTGGAGGTGGGTTAACCTCTAGATTCCCTTAGTTTCTTTTAGCTCGGTTTATCCATGAGATCCCACATTCATGCTTGGAATATGGTAGGGGGGTGACTGGATGAAAGAAATATTTGGTTCAGCCATGTCTACAGTTGGGTGGTACTTGGAAGTTCTGATCCTAGTCGTCTTTGGCTATGTTTAACAAAAGCTAAGTTCTCTTGATTTTGTACTTCTTAATATGTGGCTTTAATGGTTGTTATCTCATTGCTATTTTCATGGTTAAATGTTGGTTATAAGCATGGTTATGTGATTGGTTATTGTCATGTTTATTTCATGCATTTACTTGTAATTAAAAGGATAATTGATGCAAAGACCTAATTGATGTCAAATCAGTCAAGGGAAGAGGCTGGTGATCCTTCTTGTCAAGTTCTATATGAGTTATCAACAATTTATACTCTGTCTTGTATTCATTTCCTATAGATTGCATTGATGCCAAGTATTTGACATAATGTCAGTCCCAGTTGGGGATGGTCAGGCCTAGCATTAAAGTTAGATTTTGATTCGTAAGTCTTGTCATAATGTAATTTATGGGTTGTGAAAGCGTCATTGAGTTCAGGGCATTGACCTAGACTTTAGGCCTAAAAAAGTGGCTCAAATCATGAGGACGCAGACATAGGTCTAATTAGGAAAGTACTTGGATGTTGGTGTACCCATGTTGTGCATGCATCCAGAGGTCCGCAAATGCACACTTTCCCATATCAAGGGAGCATCTAGGGGTTTACTGGTTTAAAATCTCAATGAGACCCAAGGGATTTTTACCTAAGTGCTTGGGATGGTTCCTGGGAGCCCTGTTGCTAATGTGGAATATCTATATGGTGAAAGTTTTTTGATTCCACTTCCTTAAGGTGACTTAGGAAGTTGAATAATATCATAGTAACTTCGCATCACATGTTTAGCCCAGTTAGTCAGTTAGTGAGTACAAGTTGAATGGAGAGGACACAATCAGAGATGGAAGGTCCTTAGATACTCTAGACAGGACGGGTGATAGACACATCTATTATTCTAGTTCTAGTTTAGATAGGCATTGTGATCGTGATCATTATCATCCTTATAGGAGGAGATACAAGGGGTATTTTCCAGATGGGTTTAAGAAAGAAGAGCCACCTACATTTGATGGAGAGAAGAAGAAATCACAGGATTTAGAGGCATGGTTGCTTGGCTTGTGGAAGTTCTTCATATTACATGATTATTGAAAAAAAAATGAAAGAAATGATAATCACTCTTAGTATTAAAGGGAAAAAATATATCTAGTGGGAGGATCTGAAGAGTGTTAAAGGCATCTAGGAAGATGATTTGACTTGGGACGAGTTTGAAAGGCTCTTCAAGAATAAGTATTTTTCAGAGAGGTACTATGATGATAGAGCTAAGGAGTTTTATGAGTTGAAAATGGGTTCCATGAAAGATGATGAGTATACTAGCAGGCTCTTGGAGCTATTGAGATAAGTGTATTCCCTCAAGGAGGAGAAGGTTAAGGTTCAGAGATTCATCAGTAGAATTCCAGTAGCATACAAATACTGATTGAGTTAGATGAGCCTAGATCATTCGAGGAGGCCATTCGAAAGATGAAACATTGTTATGAGTAGTCAATGTGCAAAGTTGAGCATAAGCGTGACTTGAAAGGAAATGATAAATTTAAAGGAAAATGGCCACCAAAGTGAGTAAGACCTTAAGATTCAGGTGAGAAAGAAAATGTGGTCCCTTACAAGAAGTTCAATACATTTAATAAGGGACATGAAGAGTAGTAGATTAGATGTGATGGTAGAGAACCATTGCGGTGTTGGATATGTGGTAAGGATCACCATAAGAGGGATTGTATGTAGTATCAAGGTGGTAGACCTTAGATTTATAGTGCTTAGGAGGCGCATATAGTTGGGGATGTTGGTAATAGCAATCCTCATATTTATGCAGTTGTGGACAATAGGCAGGTGGATCATCAATTATCTATCATTTAGATGGACAGTAAGCTTTGTGATCAAGTTGTTTCTATTTCAATTGATCCTAGATCTAATTATAGTTATATTAATCTTGACCTGGTGGATAGGTGTGGTTTGAGAAAACAAGTGCATGTGGAATCTTGGTTGGTACAGTTGGCTATAGGTACAAAGAAGAGAGTTCACCGTTGGGTAAGAGCTTGCGCATTTGAGTTAAATGTTATGCCTACAACAACAAATTTGAATGTACTACCATTGGGATCGTATATAATTCTTTTGGGTATGGATTGGTTGTACCTTCACAGGACTAGAGTGGATTGTTATGAAAAATCCACTGAGTTCTTGGATGAAAATGGAGAGGAGAGAATTTTGTAGGTTAAGAAGAAGGCACCATCAGTGGGGATGGTTACTGCTATGTAGGCTAAGTAGTTGTGTGATGTTTGTAGTACATATATCTAGTGACAAGTGTAAAGATGTTGAGGATGAAAAAATGTTCAAGAGGTAACTTGTATTGCAGCAATATCAGGACTTATTTCTAGCAAAGATTCCAGAGTTGCCTCCTCACAGGGAAGTAGATTTCTCCAATGAGTTGGTGCCTGGGGCAGCACTAGCATCAAAGGCACCTTACATGATGAGTACTCCAGAGCTATTAGAGTTGAAATTGTAGTTAAAGGAGATGCTTGACAAGGGATACATTAGGCCAAGTGTATCACCTTGGGGTGCACCAGTGTTCTTCATAAAGATGAAAGATGGCACTCTCAGATTATGCATTGATTATGGGTAGTTGAATAATGTAACGATCAAGAACAGGTACCCATTGTTGAGGATTGATGATTTGTTTGATTAGTTGAAGGGAGAAGAAATGTTCTCTACGATCGACTTGAGATCAGGATACCATCGAGTACGCATCAAGGAAGAGGATATCTAAAAGATTGTGTTCAGGACTAGGTATGTGTATTATGAGTTTTTTGTAGTTTCATTTAGATTGGCTAATGTCCTAGCTACATTTATGTGTTTCATGAATAGTGTGTTACGTCCTTATGTGGAGAAGTTTGTTATTGCATGCATTGATGACATATTGGTATACTCCAAGAATGAGGAAGAGCATGTCGAGCATTTAGTAGTAGTTTTGAGATTGCTAAGAGGGCATCAGTTGTATCCAAGCTTAGCAAGTGTAGCTTCTTTCATACAAAGATTCATAGCTTGGGACATGTCATTTCCATGGAAAGAATAGCAGTATATCCATTAAAGATAAGGGCCATGATGGAGTGGGAAGATCCTAAGAATGTGGATACAATGAGATCATTCACATGATTGGTAGGTTACTACAGGAGGTTCATCAGGAAATTCTCACGCATTGCATATCCTATGACATCCTTGCAGAGGAAAGGTAAGAAGTTCGAATTGATAGAATAATGTCCAGCTAGTTTTGAGTAGCCCAAGCAGTTGTTGACACATGCTTTAGTCCTTAAGATTATAGATCTGGATAAAGAGTTTGTAGTGTGTATAGATGCATGTAAAAGAGGACTTGGTGGGGTCCTTATGCAAGAGGGACAAATGGTGTGCTATGAGCCTTGGAAGTTTAATGAGCACATGTAGAACTATGTGACTCATTGCTATAGGAATTAATGCATGGGTGTTTGGTGATGTAGAAACCCTCAAGGATATTCCCGACATCCTTGGCAGGCTATAATATTAGTTGTAACTATCACAAAGATGCATTCATATCTATGCTTAACAAATGAATATCAAATTGAGAAGGACTTATTACCTAAAATCTCAGTGTGGTGTTACTGGAGAGCACAATGTAGCTAGAGACTGCCCTGAGCTAGCTCTAGATGAAAACTTGCACATAGAAAAGACAAGCGTAATATCACAGCATAAAACCTTGTTAAACAATGGATAAACATGTAAATATATCTAGTTGCATATATCTAAGCCACTCATAATAACGACATTGTATGAACATATAAACAAGTTATACTACCAACATCGCAGAGTGGACAACACAATTGTAGTTCTATATTGGTGTAGAAAAGAGTGATTACAACCATCGGTTGTATCATCCTTCCCTGACCCCTCTAGCTCCTCTCTCTCTCCCTTCTTAACCTCTTATGATGCCTTAGTCTAAGACTATGCTCGACAGTCAAATAGACAATCCTTTCAAATAGTTCGAGCTCTTTCACAATGGCCCAAACCATGCATATATAGCATGTGAGGATAGGGTTTCCAAGTCCTTCATGAGTTCCATTAGGAAAAATCAATGATGTTTCCATGCCTTTGTGCTCTTTCCCATTTGTATACTCCATTAGGAATTATTAATTCCTCAAAACAGGTCGAGTTCTGATGTTTCCATGCTTTTGTGAGTTGACATAGGAGAGAATCTTGGGATATTTCTCGGTCAACTTCTTCCCTTGACCCATATAAATTCATTAAGGTTCACTAATGCTCCTCCCGAGATAACAGACAGAGTTACCCTAGGAACTAATGCAACCTTAGCCTTGCTAGGAAACTTTATAAAGTAGGTTGCTAGTGTATAGACAACGTTAGCTTGACAACTGGGCCTGTGAACTTGGTTAGTACTTCAGTCATCATGTCTTTCTCCTCTGAGCTGGTGAGGAGGTCATTTTCCTGTATAACAGATGCCACCTAAAGTGTGAGATCAGAGGCTGCTACGATGGCCAAAATACTTTATATTTAACTGTCCTTTTCTTTTGGAAAAAAGAGAGAGAGGATCAGAGCTTTGGGTGGTACGAGAAACGTGATACAACATATATATAAAACAACTAAAATCATGTCCTGAGTCAGGAATTCTCATGCTCAGTAGCTATGTCTGAGTGATTTTCTCAATAAAGAGATATGACGATGCTGGTTGTCGATAAGTACAATGCAGAACCTGTGTCATAATAGGATCATTATGATGAGCTATCTCCAAAAAAAATAAACAGAACTTGTGAGAGGAAACAAGGCTGAGTGATGCAAGCCTCTACCTAAGGTCTTCATTTCCACTTCACCGCAATAACATAGATAGATATATGTGAATATAGGCATCGAGGTCAAACATGCAAGAAATAATCTGATTACTAGCCAATAATAGAGATCGTTAACAGACACGAGGATGGCCACCGATAATGGTGATGGTATCCAAGATGCACAGTACAATCTAGCAAGTGTGAATAATGTTTTTGTCATCAAACACTCATAGAATAATTTAACCAAGAGCCAATAATGAAAACCCCTGACCAAACACAAGGTGACTTGCCAGTGATGTCTATAGGTACCAAGGCACTGAAGTGTTTCTGGGTCTTTTTCCTAGATAGAGTGTTGAAGTCGATAGGAAGAGACCTGTCGAAAGGTAGGAAATAAAGTTTCCTACATCAATCGACATGAAATGGGACAAGAATGATTATTTTTTGAGGAATCTTTTGAGCATTCAGTCAAAGCAACAGCGGGCATGATGAAAGGATATGCTTGATGGTTTGATGGAGGAAATAGAAGATAAAGGTTTTCCCTTGAACAATCGAAGGCATGACAATGGATAATCATGAACACAAAAGAGTGTTAGGATACAGAGATGCAAGAACATCGGGGTATATAGGATAATCTCATTGGATGGTAAGGTTCATATTGAGAGGCCATCACAAGGAAGGTTTATCTGAGGGAGTTCCATGTTCAAGGGAGCGACTGCTGCCAAAAAACTCTTTTCACAATACTAAACACAAAGCAATTGTATTGTCCACTTTCCCCATATGATTAGTTTAGTGAGTCCAGATGGGTAAAATCATCGGTCTTTTCATGTTTTAAGAGTCTAAAAAGGATCGTAAAAAGATAGACTCTATGCCCTATATGACTAGTTTAATGAGTCGAGACAGGAAAACTCAGTGGTCTTTTCATGTTTCAAGAGTCTAAAAAGATCATAAAGAGCGACTCCATTCCTCATCTATTTAATTTAATGAGTCTATATGGGACAACTCGATGGTTTTTCATATTTCAAGAGTCTGAAAAGATCGTAAAGAATGACTCCAGGGTGGTCCCTTTGTCATAGTTGTTAACCGGGTGTGACAAAGGTTTAATAGTATAGCTGAAAAGGTTCCTTCTCCATAAGTTAATCTACTGAGTCTAGATAAAGAGAAACCTATGCTCAATAGATGTTTGCCTCATTTTGTTACGAGTACGAGGAGACGAAGTAAACTCGATATTCATCGTGAAATGTTTTGTGAGTCAAGCGATGACAAACTCAATATACCTTCATCAAATTTTAATGATTCATATGAAGAAAACTCGAGGCATATTTTTTAGTTTAATGAGTGAGGAAAAAGAGGTAAAAGAACTACTCATTCCTTATTCATAGATTTAATGAGCCCAAAGAAGGGAAAAACTCAGGGACTTTTTGACGTAAGAGCAATAAATAGTCCCAAAAAATAAAGCGCTCATATTGTCGTCGTAGGTTTCTAATGAGCGCGATGATGAAAAGTCGGGGTTTTTCTGATTTAAAGACCAAGAAAAGTTCCTAAAAAGAATGCTCGGAGCTTCTTCATAATTTTTTAATGAGCCTGAAGAAGGAACTTGGGGTTTTTTCAATTTTATGTGTGAAAAAAATGTCCCAAAAAAGAATGCTCAGTCAATCTTTTTCAGTTTCGTGAGTTAGGAAAAGAGAGAAAAAGAGTTTCTCACACTATTGTCGTAAGTGTTTAACGAGCCCAACGATGAAAAACTTAGGGTTTTTTCAGTTCAAGAGAAAGAAAAAGTCCCAAAAAAAAACATGCTCATATCTTCTTTGTAGTGGTTTAACGAGCCCAAAGAAGGAGACTCGAGGTTTTTCGGATTAACAAGCAAGAAAAATACCATAAATAGAATGCTCGCTCTTCTTCATGGTAGTTTAATGAGCCTGAACAAGTAGACTTGAGGATTTTTCGGATTAAAGATCAAGAAAAATACAATAAAAAGAATGCTCACTCTTCTTCATGGTTGTTTAATGAGCCCAAAGAAGGAGACTCGAGGATTTTTTAGATTAACGAGCAAGAAAAATTCCATAAAAAGAATGCTCGATACTTCTTGATCTAATGTCTAACAATAGAAGGGTCTATGCCATGCATTTCATCATAAGACCAAGGGAAAACATCACGGAAGTCTTAAAAGGGTAGGTGAAGCTTGCAATTTCCTTAGGAGTGCAATCGGCTCTGACTTGGATGTTTTCCATGATACCTGTCTTGACTGAAATATCGATGAGCAATGTCTTTGAAAGATTTCCCATGTTCCCTTTCGAATCCAAAGTTTGGATAGTTGTATAAGGTGAGGAAACAATGTCAGGTGCATCAAATGACAAGATTTGAAGATGCATCATGTCCAAATCAAATATCAAAACATGATGGTGAGAGTCCTCCCAAGGTCGCTCTTCTAAACACATGATCTCTCTAATAGCTTCATCTGAAGGTAGGAATTGATTGAGGAACTCGAAAGAAGGTTTAGTTGTGGGAGGGGACATGGTATCATTGGCCATGACCAAAGTGACTGGAGATTTAGATGCAGATTGAATGGCTTGGTAAGCCAATTCAGTTGGTGACAGCGGCATTTGTTCTTCGTAAGTGTCAATGTTTGAAGGCGCTGGGAGGATCCCAGGATTGGTTGGTTCGCGAGGAATGGATGAAACCATAGAGACCATATATAGAACCGTGGGTGGTAGAAGAGGGAAACAACCCATCAAGGAAGAGCCCTTCAATAGAACAGTATTGATATTGAAGTAAGAGTCAGGTACACCACCCAAAAAGGGTACATAGCCGTTGGATAATAGGGAATAATCAGGCGTGCAAAAGGATAGTTGGTCCACTATGACTATAAATACATCCAATGGGAATAGGATGATGCGAAAGACAATAGACACGATGGCAGTCATGGCGTAAGTGCAATTGTAACCCAACAATAGATTATAGTTGAGATTTCTATCTACGACTTCGATGTCCATCGTTACCATTTTCCTAGCCAAAGTGATGCAGTAGTTGGCTAGGTAACCTTTTGGGATGAAAGTGTGGTTTTCCAAAGCTTTAAGGGAATTTTATGGCAGGGATAGGGTTGGAGAACCCAAAATGAGCCAATATGAAGCTGACATGATGTAAGTTGAAGCACCTTCATTAGTAACAGTTCTATGTACTATGTTGGAGCTCAAATCTGCCTTAGGCTGAAGGAAGGCGGGATTCAAGATAACATCATACCACGCTCAGCCTCATAGCTAGCCCTACGAGGATAGGAGAGGGCTCTCTCCGGGTCAAACTCAGCAAAGATAATCAATGGGGCTCGAGATGACTGAAATAAAAAGCTAACGTTAGGCTAGATATGAAGTACAAGGGTTTGATTTGAGTTTTTAAGAGTTTTTTGTGTTGGAATAGGGAAAGGAAAATCCGAGCTTGGGGATGAGGCACAGTTTTTGCAGAGCTCTGATTGGTGAAAGGAAGGTGATCATCTGGATGCTCTAAAAGGGAATGAATTGGTAGATCAGACTGGTGAGGAGTTAAGGAGAGCAAGAAAGTTTCAAGGATTCTCCTTAAACAAATGAAAACATGAAAATCAAGCAAATTTAAAGGCAGAGCATAAAAATCAATGGATTCTACCTTAATCATTTCATTTGTTCAATTGCAAAAGATGATAGTAAGGGAAATGATACACATAACAACTTACAATTACTGAGAGAAGCACACCATCAAAATATAAAGCCACATGGATCCCAAACAGTGCTGCAAAACTCTAGTCTTTCCTTAGCCAAAAATGCAAAGAAAATATATACAATAGTATGTCAAAGCAATCCCAAGTGTCCAACCTTGAAAATGACTTAGAGAATACATGATATAGGCTAGCCCAACCCATTCCCTTGCCTCTAGGGGTCGAGCTCATCATTCTAGGAGCTGTTTCAACCAATTCTAAACCAAGCACTGAAATCTAGGCAATGAAAGCAACTTGCCTCTATATGTTAGGAAACTAATTCATGCACTAAATTTTCACTTGTTAGTGAATGAATCATCTATTAAAAGTAAATAAGTGCCGAAATTACATCTTGTTTACCCAATTACATCAAAAGAGATCAATAATTACATCGCAAAGCAAAACTAGTCAAACTGGCCGAATTTTTGAGCTAGAAGGTGAAAAATTGGGCAAAAAACCTCTATGCACTGCGCCAAATCCTCTATGCACCACGCCAAATCCTCTATGGTAGATTCAGCAGGTTCGTGCAACATTTATACATTATTCCATAGAAAACATATTATAGAGTGACATAACATAACATAAATAGAATTAACAATAATACTCAGATGCCAGATATTTCTTTAAAATCAAGATTTATTTAGTTCTAATGTTCAATTTACAGACTTCTCTACCCTGTGCACTCAGCTGCAGGGGTTCGTACACTCATCCGCGGAATTACCAAGGCCTCCTATGCACTCAGCTGCAGGAGCCTCCCCCTTTTGCTTAAGTACAGGAAACAGAGCTTTCCTGTCTTAACACATATCCAAAAACAACAATATTCACTCCAAGTCATCCTAAGACTCTCTATGACTCAATTGTATATATATTTCTTCAATAAAACACCATGGTCCACAGAACATGGGTGAGTCTCAAAACCAACCTATTACTTACCCAAACAAGGGGTTGAAAACCCCTTTGACTATTATCGAGCTATGCGCTTTCCATCCACATTTCGCGGAGACTTTACAATATTTACAAAACTTTTACAAAATTGAGTTAAACTAACCCCAGAACTGACCCTATGTACCCTATCCCAACAATAATGATGGAATCTCAAGGCATTCCTCACTTGATTTAGTTTTGTGATCTTGGTGTCAGTTTTGGTGAGATCACGGTTTGGTGAGGGTGGAGGTGGGTTAACCTCTAGATTCCCTTAGTTGTTTTTAGCTCGGTTTATCCATGAGATCCCACATTCATGCTTGGAATATGGTAGGGGGGTGACTGGATGAAAGAAATATTTGGTTCAGCCATGTCTACAGTTGGGTGGTACTTGGAAGTTCTGATCCTAGTCGTCTTTGGCTATGTTTAACAAAAGCTAAGTTCTCTTGATTTTGTACTTCTTAATATGTGGCTTTAATGGTTGTTATCTCATTGCTATTTTCATGGTTAAATGTTGGTAATAAGCATGGTTATGTGATTGGTTATTGTCATGTTTATTTCATGTATTTACCTGTAATTAAAAGGATAATTGACGCAAGACCTAATTGATGTCAAATCAGTCAAGGGAAGAGGCTGGTGATCCTTCTTGTCAAGTTCCATATGAGTTATCAACAATTTATGCTCTGTCTTGTATTCATTTCCTGTAGATTGCATTGATGCCAAGTATTTGACATAATGTCAGTCCTGGTTGGGGAGGGTTAGGCCTAGCATTAAAGTTAGATTTTGATTCGTAAGTCTTGTCATAATGTAATTTATGGGTTGTGAAAGTATCATTGAGTTCAGGGCATTGACCTAGGCTTTAGGCCTGAAAAAGTGGCTCAAATCATGAGGATGCAGACATAGGTCTAATTAGGAAAGTACTTGGACGTTGGTGTACCCATGTTATGCATGCATCCAGAGGTCCTCAAATGCACCCTTTCCCATATCAAGGGAGCGTCTAGGGGTTTAGTGGTTTAAAAGCTCAGTGGGACCCAAGGGATTTTTACCTGAGTGGTTGGGATGGTTCCTGGGAGCCCTGTCGCTGATGTGGAATATCTATATGGTGAAATTTTTTCGATTCCACTTCCTTAAGGTGACCTAGTAAGTTGAATAATATCATAGTAACTTCGCGTCACATGTTTAGCCCAGTTAGTCAGTTTCTTGGGTAGATGTGGGAGGAGGGTGTTACAAAGTGGTATCAAAGTAGGCTGCACTCTCTTTGGATTATATCTAATACCACATAGTGGTATCAAAGAATGGTTCACCCTTAGGACTGGATGGATTGTGGGTTGGTCATGCATTCATGTCGGTTTCACGTGTGTTAACCATCCATCAATGCTTCTTTCATATGCATGGTGTTGGTCATGGTTGTAGTGATGTGTCAGTCATGGTCATGTTGTTGTTGTGAATTGTGTCATCATGAGTGTAAGATTAGTTATGAGGTTTTATTCGTGTCAGTGCTTACATGTTTTGAAATGTACAGTGATATGGTGGTTGTTATCATACATGACGTCATGGTATGTGTAGTTGATATGGTCATGCATTGATGACTGGACTCTAGCTAGAATGATGGTTATATGCTTATGTGCTTATGTGTTATATTTCTATATGTTGTCATGATTATGTTATACATGTATCATGTTGATTTTTTTAACTTGTAGAGAAGGTATCCTCCCCAAATTATGCTAAGGTACGTTGGTTGATTGTGATTTGGTTTAACTGACATGATATACCTTGCAGGAAGAATATGAACTATGACTAGAAGGATGGTATACTATAGTTCTCGAGACTACCCTTATGGATCAGATGAGAAGCGTGGTGTTGGGCACTCTTCTAATTAGGAAGAGACACTAAGAAGCTTAAAGGAACAAATAAGTAGTTGCAAGGTAGAGGATAACATAATCATACATGCACAGGAGAAACAACTAGAGGTAAATACAGTGATACTTTAGAGTTTTTTAGAATTGAAAAAATAGGGACCACTTCGGATTAGCCATGAATAGGAGGAAAGAACTAATGGGGCATATGTTATCAGGTCTCATGGTGAGTACAAGTTGGATGGAGAGGACACAATCAGAGATGGAAGGTCCTTAGATACTCTGGATAGGAGGGGTGATAGACACATGTATTATTATAGTTCTAGTTCAGATAGGCATTATGATTGTGATCATTATCATCCTTATAGGAGGAGATAAAAGGGGTATTTTCCAGATGAGTTTAAGAAAGAAAAGCCACCTACATTTGATGGAGAGACGAAGAAATCACAGGATGCAGAGGCATGGTTCCTTGGCTTGAGGAAGTTCTTCATATTGCATGATTATTAAAAAAAAAATGAAAGAAATGATAATCACTCTTAGTATTAAAGGGAAAAAATATATCTAGTGGGAGGATGTGAAGAGTATTAAAGGCATCTAGGAAGATGATTTGACTTGGGATGAGTTTGAAAGGCTCTTCAACAATAAGTATTTTTCAGAAGGGTACTATGATGAAAGAGCTAAGGAGTTTTATTGTTAAGAATTTACTGCACAACATAAATAATTACTGAGAGGAATAAATATAAAATTAACCAACAATAACCATAAACACATAAATACACATGTTTATCCGGGAAAACCCCAAATCTGGGGAAAAACCCAATCATAATGAAATTCCATTATCCTTGGCCAAAACCCTGGCCAATCCGGCCAAGTGAGCCTTCACCGCTCACATCCAGGCCATTGCATTACAATGAAGTCCTTCCAGCCTTTTATAGGCTCCATTACATATAATACCACGGGCAGAATACCATGGGTGCACAATACCATGTGCCCCAAAACCATCACTATTTAACCTCGTCAACTTTTGACTCTATCCTGAGTCAAGTTTACCTAACACTGAGCATTATAGTTTTTTTAGTGCTTGACCTACAATCGTTACATTTGCCTTCTACTCTGTCCTTAAATGAGTGATACTCTTACTGCTGCACCCAAGTAAAATTCTTTGATTGCTACTGAACAATGAAACCTTTACAACCAGACTTTTTAACTATTTCACTATATGACAATAATAAATATACCTAATGCCACTAGCTAAACTTTGTCATATCTATACCCCTTACTAGCTGTTCTCTCGTGATATTCTCATTGCAACTCTGCCATAACTCATTTTCCAACACAATTATATGTATGTCCTAGAAATTATTTGATGTCCTTTCCTTTATATGTTGATGATGACTTTGAATGGTTTCATAAAAATTCTTGGCTTCATAATAGTATTCAAGCACAATGAATACTCACAAGCAATCTTGGCTTCAGTACTCGCATTAAGAAATGACCCTTGTATCAACTTAAGGTTATTCCATTGAAGATTTTCCTCTACCCCTAGAATTTGGAAGTGTCACTTTTATGATGGTCACTACCTCTGCACTATGAATCTTTGTACAATAGCTACACAAGATCTAGATATTTTAGTTGCTAGAGTCTTCTAGACCACTGTTATTACTTCTGAATCAATGTTGTCCTCAATTGGATGATACTTCTACTTTGTTTTTACTACACTTTTCACTGTGCTTCTGTCTTCCTTCCTCAAAGTATAGGATGTGCTACTCCTCTTTCCAGAATAGTCCACAGTCTAGTGAATCTCAAGTGTTGAGGATCTGCTACAGAGAATAGGTATTAGAGATAGAACTTGAAACCTTTCCCTTCCTTAGATCAACTTCAATTTAATACACATGTGGATCATGCATTTTAGCCCATGGAAAACCCAAAAATTGTTAATGAATTGCTTAAGGGATGATCTAATTCAAGGGCCAAAACTTCCAGAGATAAGGTTGCATTAGGAGTGACCATTGCATTGTCTTTGATTTAGAATATATACATTTAAGACTTGCTCAATTCATTTACATAGGAGTCTTCTGAAACAAGGGCCGAGCCATACCATGTTAGGATAATCTGACACATAGGAAATAGTTAAGTATAACTTGGTCTAGTATAGAGTTAGGTAAAGTGTGTTTCTTTACTATGTACATTTGTAACTTACAATCCGACGGTCAATGAAGTGATCCGACAATTCATTCTCTCCTCGGTATTACTGACACTTGATCCATGGTTAACATCCAATTGGTCCATGATATCTATTTAAAGAGTATGGAGGGTCATTTGTAGGGTGATTGTTCATGAGAGAAGCTTATGTAAATTTTCATTCTTTTATTAATAAATTGCCTGAAGTGGCCGTGTTGGCTCAGGCTGTGGACTGTTTCCCTCTTTGAGGGTTTTAACCACGTCAAAATACTGGTGTATTGATCTGTGATATGTTTGTGAGTGGTGTCCTTTGGTGTTCTGTCTGAGGAACTTACCCTATAAATTCCTACATGGTACCAGAGCTATTTGAGGGCCGCGTCCATTGGTGATCCAAATCTGAAGCCGGTACAACTGCATCCGACTACCATCTCCTAGATCTGCTGTTTCTGACTGCTTTCGGGCCGAGAGAACTGCTCTGTTATTTTAGGAGCATCTGTTCCAGTGAGGAACCCCTTTCGTTTCACATGAAAAGGTTTCCGGTAGCCCTAGTTGCGTCATTTTTAAGATTTGGAGGTATACATTGTTTATTTGCAGTTTACAGTTATTTTCTCTCTGTTTATTTCGGTTTCGGTTTATTTAGCTCTTTTTATTACCGGATCTATACCTTTAATTTCTTCGTATGCTCTTTGCCCTGCGACTCTGTGCGATCTGGGCAAATTAGAAACAGAAAGGAAAGATTTTTCTCATGCGTATGCTCTTTTCCCTGCGCCTTAGTGTGATCTTGGAAAATCAGAAACATTGAGGAAAATATTTAGTTTCCGGGTAAAGCTAAATTTAAGCCATAAGGCTTGTTTTTTTTGTA
>APFE030926784.1:92223-103705 GCA_000404065.3 Pinus taeda | reverse complement strand
CAGTACCCCGTTGCATTTTGGAACTGGGATCCAGCTATATCCTTCTACTACAAAAGTTAGTCATCCTTCATCGCAAGTCCCTGTAGAATCACTAAGAAGTCTTTTGGATAGACTTGATATGTCTGAACAACCATCGACATCTAGGACTGTGTCATCTGACACAACAGGAGCAGAACCTCTTGCTGCTACTCCAACAATGTTTGCTGGTATACCATCTGTCCCAACTAATTCTCAACCATTAGATGGAGTCCACTCAGGGACTGTTTTGACAGTATGGTTTGTTCCTATTTGTTCATCTGGAACCTTATCTGGAATCTCTTATGTTGAGTCTCGGCAAATTAATCCTTCTCTACAGCATTAATTTGGGGAGTCCAGTCTCCAAAGGCTAATTTTCCCTTTGAACACTGGATTGCCACCATATGGGGGGCAGTATGCTTTTTCATTGTTCCCTCCAGGAGAACAACCATATGAGAGTTCACAATAGAATTCAGGTCAGGCTGGAATCACATCCAGTGGTTGGGTACCAATACTACCTCAACAACCAAGAGTTGTATATTCTATACAACCAAATCAACATATATCTAATATTCCCACTACACCAGCTATTGTGACGGTGTCGCAAGTACAAGTGCTACATGTTGTATTTCAACCTCCAGTCTCTCAGGTCGTAATACAACATCCTCTCATCTCCGCAACTTAATCACAACCGTCGATTAGTGGATCCTTAACTGAAGCGACTCAGGCTCAAATGGGTACTATAACCCCTCATCTTGGTCAAACATCCAGTATTGGGAAACAACAAATGGTCTCACAGCTGTGGCTGGTGCAATATCAACAACTGCAATTCCAACAAGATTACTAAGGACCTGAGCAACAAAGCTTTGTTGGTAACGGGCAGCCATATATTCAAAACGGTTACCAAAAATCATATTATAATGGTTACGCCCATCAACCTTATCAAAGTTATCAACATCAAATACATTATGCTGGTATGCAAAGACCCATGTCTCAGGTGATCCCATCTTATCCTGGGTATGCTTCGCCAAACTTGAATCAATAGTTGCCTTTCGTAGCAACTTTAGAATTACCATATCTAAATCGGCTAACAAATGATCCAATTGCTTACGCCCCTTGGTGGCCAGCGATTCCTCATAAACTTCCGTCAGATATTCCTAAATTTAATGGAAACCCAGGTGAAGATCCATCGAATCATGTGATGACCTTTCATCTGTGGTGTTCATCCAACACTTTCAATGATGATTCGATTAGGCTTCGCTTTTTTCATAAAACATTAACTAGTTCGGCAACAAAATGGTACATCGAATTGCCTAGAGATTCATTCGATAACGTCTGTGCCCTCGCCACCACCTTTTAACTCATTTTCAGTTACCCATAAGGTATGAAACAGGAACGGAGCTTCTTACCAATTTTAAGCAGACGACAGCCACTCACATATCTGATCATATTCATGAGTGGCGGTGCCGTCATCAAATGGTAAAGACATATGTTCCTGATCAGCTGTTAGTTGAATGGTTTATTAAGTCATTGTTACCTTCTATCACAGAAGATGTGGCCAAGGGAGGAGTTGTCACTGAAGAGTAAGTCATTGCTCATGCACAATATCTAGACTTGATCTATACTCAATCTGGCACACTCTATGACAAAATTCCTGATGCTCCTAGACTCGAGTTTTCCGTTCCTCCTCCTCCTAAATCAAACAGGGAATCTCATGTCGGCGATGGTGTCATTGGCGCCTCAAGTACGCAAATAGCGAAGGCCCCATCTGGTATAGCCCTTGCAGTGTCCAATAAAAAGGCAAATGACAAACTTCCTGCCTTGGACGTTAATTCCATGTCAACCGACAAAGGCAAAGAACTGAAGTAACCAGGGGGCAAGAAGAAAGGGAAAAGCAAAAAGAAGATACAAGATGATTCGTCTCCTAAAAAATCTTCTGAAAACCCTTCTAGGCAAAAGAAACCTAGTCATCCATGTTTTATATGTGATGAGGACCATTGGATGAAAGATTGTCTGCATAAAGTTGAGATTAAGAAATTCTTCAAGAACTCAAAAACCTCAGTGATATTGACTGATCTGTTTCCAGACCTAGAAACCAATCTGGTTGCTAGCAACAATGCTTCTTCGTCCCAAGTGCTTATGTTGTCCATTTCGAAGCAACAAAATGATGCTTTGATATCGATAAGGAATAAAGACTATGGGAATCCACAACTGTCGAACAACAAGGCTGCAGATCAACCTAGTATTTCGACAACAACTTTGACCGAAGTTGTGCCACCCATCATTCCTGAGCTAACAATAAAGTCGCCAAAGGGAGTAGTACACAAATCGACATTTAATACTCATGCTAGAGCAGTACATAATTATAATATAGTGGAGGATCTAGCCCAGTTGCCATCCGCTATGTCGACACTTGAAGTATAGCAAAATTGTCCCTCCCAAAAGCAGGCTCTATTATCAACAATAGGTGGGATTGACCCAGCGGATTCAAATCTTGTGGCCTTTAATCATAAAGGATATGAATCCCAGTTACCAAGTCAACTTGCTTTCCTCATCCAAGTGAAAGCCCTCAACAAAATTGTTCATCGAACAATTATTGATGAGGGGGCATCTACATGCATTATGTCAATGAGTTGCTGGAAAACATTAGGCTCACCACCCTTTTCGTGATCGTTAACGACATTAAAAGCATTCGATGGAGGGACATACACCCCGTACAAGATTTAAAGTAACTTGTAAGTTGAACTGGGGGGCAAAACAGTAGAAATTGATGTTGAATTTATCGATGGAAACCTCGATTACAACATCCTACTGGGAAGGCCCTAGATTTATGCTATGGATGTTGTTGTGTCAACATACTTTAGAAAGATGGCATTTCCTTTTCAAGGAGGAATTATAATCGTTGACCAACAAACCTTTCTCCCTAACAGTTCACAAGTTACGGGAAGCATCCTGATGATCCATGGAAGCTCTCAATCGCTTCAAAGTATCAGAGTAGGCCTCCTAAAAGACCCTACATTGATGGTTACTTTTGCTCTACCACCTCCGAGTAATCTGGCAGAAGTAGCCACGGTGGAGACCTGTAATATTGTATCTTCTGTATCTAAAAAGATTCAGAAGATCTCCGAACATGATGTTAGCATGGATCATCACCAGGTATTTCCTCCAAGCCCAATAGATATATTGTAGCAATCAATTTTCTTGGCTTGGGTGGAAAACACAAATCAATGCTCATCAAGTGTTTGGATAGATAGGTATAAAGAATATGGTACCTCTTCAGATCCTTGGTCGCATGTACATTCTACAGACGAAGGAATTGTTCAGTTAATGATGATAGGAGAGGCACCATGGGAAGATTACCACCATCGTTCCCATCTTCCAGATTACCACAAAGATTGTTCCAATGACCTTAATCATCCTTTAGTTTTTTATTTTCTATCAAATACTGTAAATACAGTGGATTCCAAGCGAAATCTGTCCAATATTGAGAAACTATTGCCATAAATATCTCGACCAAACCAGATGTTGTAGAGAATATTCATGTTGCCAAATCTTGTTCTTCTTCAGAACGGGAAATATATTGCACTCTCTTTCGTGAGTTCAAAGATGTCTTTGCAAGGTCGAATGAAGAAATTCTAGGCACTAACTTGAGCATAGTTGAACACAAAATTAAGATGTATCTAGATGTCAAACCAGTACGACAATGGCTTCGGCAGGTGCACTCGAAGAAAGCTGCTACCATCAAGGTGGAAGTTGAAAAAATTTTACATGCTGGTTTCATTTACCTGGTTCCTCTAACTGATTGGGTATCGAATATTGTTCCTGTGATGAAAAAGCAAGGAATGATTAGAGTGTGCATCGATTACAAGGATGTAAACCAAGCATGTCCAAAGGACAACTACCCTACACCCTTCATCAACCAGATAATTGATGAATGCACCGGATGCGAAATATTTTCGTTTATGGATGTATTTTCAGGGTATAATCAAATAAATATCCACCCACAAAACTAGTCAAAGACTACAATTATTTGTCTGTGGGGCACATTTGCGTACCGCAAGTGACATTTCGGTTTAAAGAATGCAGGGGAAACTTTTTAGAGGGATATGAATTATGCCTTCCATGACATCAAGAACATCGTTCAACCATATCTTGACGATCTTCTGGCTCATTCGCAAAAGCGGACTGATCATCCACAACATTTGAGAGCTATTTTTCTACGTTGCTGACACTACAAGATATGACTGAATCTACACAAGTGTGTGTTTTGTGTCGGTTCTGGTCGTTTACATGTCTTTGTGGTTTCAAAGGACGGGATTCTTCTTGACCCATGTAAGGTTCAGGCGATCATCGACATGCCTCCGCCTTCAAATTTGCTTCAAATTCAAAAACTCTAAGGGAAAGCAAACTTTCTAAGGAGGTTCATTCCAAATTATGTCGAACTTGCTAAAGGTTATACGCGTCTTTTGAAAAAATAAGTGCCCTTCAACTGGGATCAGGTTGCACAAGCTTCCTTTGATGCTCTAAAGGAATCCCTAATAAAAGCATCAGTAATGTACGCTCCTAACTATCAAAAAGACTTTATCCTGTATCTAGCTGTGGCAAATACAACCATTGCAATGGTTTTAGTTGAAGAAGACAATGGAATCAAACATCCTATCTATTATTTAAGTCGAAACTTAAATGATATAGAAAGTAAGTACTCCTACGTTGAAAATCTTGCTCTTGCAGCTATTCAAGCAGTATAGATATTTCGACACTATATCCTCTTTCGCAAAACTCTCATATTGCAACGCTATGACTTACATCTTGTCGTGTCAATTACTTAGGGGAAAATATTCAAAATGGATAGCTATTTTGCAAGAGTTTGATCTGGAATTCGGAAAATCCAAATCAAAGAAATCTCTAGTTTTCACGAAGTTACTATGCGACTTCCCATCATCGTGCAACGATTCAACATCCAAAGCCTCAATCATGGATGAATCTTTGTTTCTGATATCATCGAGCAATCCGTGGTATGGAGATATTATCATCTATCTCCAAACCCAAACATATAGGCCTAATACCTCTCGCTCAGAACAACGACGTACTCGATACCAAGCAAAAGGCTACATGATCGTCGGTTATACACTTTACCATCATGGTATCTATACAGTTCTGTGAAGGTGCCTCACCCATGAGGAGACCGAAAAAGTCCTGAATGATTGTCATTCAGCTGCGTGTGGGGGGCATCAATCTGGTTATGCTACGGCACAAAAGATTTTACGGGCAAGTTACTTCTGGCCAACAATGTTCAAAGATTGCATAACCGCAGTCAGAAGTTGCCATCCATGTCAAATCTTAAACTGCAAAACCAGAATACCATCTGCACCTCTGCATCCAGTAGTTGCAATTGGGCCATTCGCCAAATGGGGCATAGATTTCATGAAATGTAACCCCACCTCAACCGAGGGGGCATTGGTATATCATAGTCATAGTTCACTATTTCACGAAATGGGCTGAGGTGATGCCTACATTAAACAACAATGGTGAAACGGCTGCTCTTTTCTTTTTTAATCGTGTAGTCTCCAGATTCGGTGTTCCACAAGCTATAGTCACAGATCATCCATCGCATTTCCGCAATCACATGATGATTGAATTCGCTGCCAAATTAGGACTGTCCCGTGACAGTTCCACTCCGTATTATCCACAAGCTAACAGACAAGTTGAGGCGATCCACAAAGTCCTAAAGCACATGCTGCAAAGGATGATTGGAGTCCATAAACGGAGTTGGCACCTAATCTTGTACTCAGCCTTGTGGGCATACTGGACATCGGTAAGAAATGCAACTAGATTTACACCTTTTTAGCTGGTGCATGGCCTGGAAGTAGTCTTACCAATTCAGTGTGAGATTTCATCTCTCAAGCTCGTAGTCGACCTTCTCCCCAGAACTTCAACTGATGAAAATCAAGGGGGAAAAGCACCTCCAAACCTCCAACAATCCCAAATTTTGATGAAATGGTAAAACGAGAGGTAAAAACTACTTTTATGTTATTTCTCACGTAATTCAAGTAAGGTATTAGTTTTTTACTCATTTTCAAGCATGTATGTACATTTCTAATCAGTTTGATGGAGCAATTGAACAGGTAGTACGACCGTCAAGAGAACATAGTGTTAATGGTGAATCAAACATTTTTGACTATTATCACAAGCAATGTTTCCGCAAAGTTCAATCTCATTAAAAAATAAACCTAGCTATGAGCATATGTTCCCCCAAAGTTTAAGCTCATTAAAAAATGAACCCACTTCCAGTAAATAACCTTTGTGATCGCATTACTATCAGCTTTTGAGCCTTGGTGGTGTTCTTACCACCACCTCCACTTTTTAGCCAATCATCCGCCTCCACTTGATTGTTTACCCTTTTGGAACAACTGTGAAGAGTGATTCTGTTAGCCACTTTCTTTACACTGCCATGATTAAAAAGTTCCAAACCTTACCTGGAACCAGCTGCTACTTGAGAATATCACTCGTTCCTCAAAGACGAGTCTTTTTTAAGCTCTTTTTAGACTCGTAAAATATAAAAAGATTGCCAAGAAATTGGCCTCTCTAGCTCGTTAAAGTCATTGGAAGTGCCATCCTGCTTGTTTTTTAATCTTTTTGGACCTGAGGGATCAATACATGAAAATATTGAGCGCTTGTCTTTTTCAGCTTGTTAAAGTGATCGGAAAAGTCATCCCTTTCGTATTATTTTATACTTTTTTCAGACTTAAGGGATTATACTATGAAAAAGGATTACTGGAGTTTCCTTTCCATCTCTTTTCAAACTCTCTAAAACTGAAAAGGACCGAATTATATTTGTCGTTAAACTTGTTAAAACGATAGCGAAAAACTTGTCTATTATAGACAAGAGCGAGTTTCACTGTCGCTAGGCTCGCTAAAACATAGCGACAGGTTTCCCCGAAGGGAAAATTATAGAACAAGCATATGTTACCTCCTCAAGGTTGACAAAAATAAATAGGTACTGGTCAGCAATGACTGGGGAAAAATTGGGAAGAAAACTTGAAGAACTTCATTGGTAGCAGGTCGCTCTTGAACATGACACTTTCACTCCATCACCATGATTGAGTCAAGTTGGGTTATTCTGTTCACCAGTAACATCATCATTGGTCTTTCGTACCATCCATTGTTGGGGTTTACGCTACCAATTCATTTCAGTGTCACCGATATGTTCAAGAGAAGTCGCTCAAATAATTCACCAACCCAGCTAACATCTCATCCGCTGCAATACCTCCACGCTTCATTCTTTCATGACCGCCACCCTGAACCTTATATCATCAAATCGTTTTCACCTCCACAAATCATTTTCTCCGTTTCGTGTTGTAGATGTGGGATTCATTAAAGCCCTCCTACGATGGGTCACTTCTTGTCAACGTCAGCTCATTATCCAAGAAGTTGACTTAGGAACAACCCTTTCAGTACTTTGAAGCTTGCATGCCTCAATGGAAAGTTTCTCACTTCCGGTGACAGGTTTACATCAATGGCCTTCGACCAGAAGATTTTGCGTGGTGTTTGACATCGACTCATGTATTCGCACCACGTGAATTGTACTATAGTACCTTGAGGGTCATTATCATTATTGGTGATTCCTCTCGGGCCTGTTAATAGCTTACATCATTAGCTGGTAATCAGGCAATGTCTTTCCATGTTCAACATCAGAACATCTTTTCACATGGATCGACATGTACATCAGGTGAATATTTAACGAGTTTGAAGACCCCGGATCTAGTTTCATCCATCCGGGCCGCGATATATTTCGGAAAATAAAGACATCAAATGTACATCATAGCTGCATAGATAATCATCCAAGCCAAAGAATGATGGCTCTACCAGAATCATCAATCTGTCACACAGACAGTTGTCTGTCATATGTACATGAAAATGAATTTATAAAGATGAGCATGGAAATTCCCACCTTAGCTAGATCATGAAAATATTATGAAGATAATGTATTGTATTGTATCTTATTACAAGTTACCTTCCAGTTCGAAAAACCATGGATTCTCACGATAAAGCATTTCACCCAACATCAGAAGATTTACAACCTCATGCTTTAGGGGGAAACTATTATAGAAATATTTGGGTACTACAACCCCAATCTCATATGTCCATAAACCAAGGGCTTCTAAGCCCTTAAAAGTGTTGTTTCATACCCTAAAGGAACAAGGTCAGGTGATTACATCATCTCCCAGAAGTTCTCCCTGAAAAACTACTCAGAACTGGTCAAAATTGGACGATACAGACTGCTCAGTGCTAAGGGTGTGATGCATCTCACCTGCTACATATAAAAAGTGTGATGCATACTAAAAATCCCTTCTGTAGGGTGCGATGAGCGAGAGGAAACAAATGGCAAAGGTAGCTGGCTAGGTGGAAACCCAGAGAATCTTCTAGAAACTGCCCATTTGACACTTGCCTCTCTGAATTCGCCGAGGGATGAGTAAGAGATCATGAAATATCTAAGTGGAACAAAGAACTATTAGAGAAATCACACTAATCAAAATCCCAGAAGCTGACTCACCCACCTGCAAATATCTATATATGGATCCCTCATCCTAGAGATCCAAAGGCTAGAATTTTGTATTTTGTAAGGAAGTGATGTTGGTTTCTCTATGCAACATTGTATTGTTGGGTGATCTAGCTTTTCATGAGGTGAAGATGGCTTTCATGCTAGGAGGATGGCGCTGAATCAGACAGCTTGGTTCTAATCCTCTCTTCTACTACTTCTATCAATAAAGCTATTTGAGTTTTCCTCCATATTCTTGTATATTTCTGAATCTTGTATTGATATATGCATTTGTATGGTTAATATACATCTGATCATATATTGTTTATGGTTATAGATCTCTATGCTTTGATGGTATTATGCTGCTTTGACTCTACAGATGTTCTTTGAAGTGGGACAAGTAAGGAAGGAGTGGTGAAGCTCTGTCAAAGGAGGGAGGAAACAAGCAAGGAGCCAAGTGAAAGACTGACGTTGGTACTCTCTGCTTCTCTCTCATCTATCTCTCATAAAGGAAAACACAAGTAACTTTAGTTTGTTTGTTTCTAAGATAGCTACCCATCTTAGTGGGACTAGCAGCTCTAAATGGACACTATTTTTTCTGATAACAGCTACCTTGCATCTTATGCAGAGTTCCAATCTAAACTCCCCACATCAATACCAATTCTCCCCGAACCATCTTGCAGGTATCCTTCTCGAACACTATTTTTACACCTGCATCATCCATCTTGCTTACAAAAATCAGATTTCTGGCCAATGTAGGAATATGCAGAACACCCATAAGTGTTCTAACCCTTCCACCTTGCAACTTCAACTTTACTTTTCTGCGACCAACGATTCTAGCCTTCCTATCATCCCCTAAGAAGACATCACCACCATCATATTTTTGATACTCGTAAAGCCACTCTCTATGGGGAGTGAAGTGAAAGGATGCACTCGAGTCAATCAACCATGCCTCATTATCTACATGTGTACTTGAAGAAGCCAAGTACACATCCCCACCTTCATCAGAGGTGGTTTTCACCTCTGAAAAAGGAGCACCATCAGATCCATTTCCTTTATCAAGAGCTTTAGATTTACTGTCCCTTTTTTAGTGCCCTTCCTTTCCACATTTCCAGCACACCACCTTTACAAGTTTTCCTGGAGATTTAGATCTCCCTCTAGATTTAGACCTCCCACTTGATGACTTATTTTTGTTTTTGTTATGGGACCGTCCTCATACAAACATGGCATCACCATTCTGGCTCTCCATATTTTTCCATCTCATTTCCTTCGTTAGCAAGGATGAAACTATTTCATCAAACTGCAAAGTAGTTGCATTGCTACCTATTGCAATAACTGGACTATCCCACGAATTTGGTAGAGAACACAACAAATTGATGCACTTATCTTGATTTGAAATTTTAATATCAACAGATGATAACTGACTTACCATAGTATTAAATGCGTTTAGATGCTCTATCACCGAGTATCCATCTTTCATCCTCAGATTATACAGCCTTTTCTGTAGGAACATTTTATTCACCAAAGACTTAGATTGGTACAAAGTTCCTAAATTATCCCTCAAATCCTTTGTCGTAACTTCCCCTGATACATTCAACAATACTGAATCTAAGACACACAATTGTATTGTTCTTTTTTCCTTTCGATCCAACTTCTTCCATTCTTCATCGAACACTCCCATTGGTTTAGTACCCAGATCTATTGCAATCCACTGATCTTTATCCACTAACAGATCCTCCATCTTGAGTTTCCACAACTCAAAACTCTAACCATTAAATTTCTCGATCTCTATATTTCCGTTGCTCGCCATATTCTTTCACACCAGAATCAATCTCATAGGTCTCCCACTGAACAAGGTCTACCACAAGCCTGAGCGAAACCCCTAAGCAACAAAGGCGTCCCCTTGAAGCCAAAACAGCTCTTATACCAAATGTAGGTTTTAACCCCGTACAAAAATTACCTGCAAATGAATTCTAAAACACAGAAAATAAAAAATGTGAGAACATAACACATAAAACACATATACACAGAGATTTTCCCCTGGATCCCAAAACCAGGACTACCAGCTTGATTTTTCATTATGTTCCTTTCAATGTTACAATACATAGTTATACATGCCGAAGCATCTAATACCATGGACCAAAAACTATCGTGTCTAAAACCGTGGACCGAAAACCATCGCGTCCAAAACCATGGACCGAAAACCATTGTGTCCAAAACCATGTGCGAAAATCATGCACAAAACCATAGGTAGGTCCTGTTAGTGTCAGTCTTGAGCCCTCCATCGGTGATCAAAAGCTCTTTGCATATGCATAGGCAGGTGTCTCATCAGTATCAGTTTTGCATCCCGTTAGGCATGCCATAACACTAATGGAGGAGTTGGTCTTTGTTCCCTTCTTGGCTTTGCTGGATCAGGTCATATCATTTGAATGAGCTTGTGTCACACTTGTTTTATTTTTTGTCTTGAAATCCCAAGTCTTAGGTCTAGGGTTTTGGTCAAAATCACTGCAAGGTCATGAGTCAAAGGTCTAATAGTCTCCAGCAAGCCGGAAGAAGGTATGTAAATATGTTCCATTGATATTTTTCATCAGCTACAGCTCATTTATACCTTGGATTTAAAAACCCTGTTTTTAAACCCAAGGTCATGTGAAATTTGCAAAAATAAGGAAAATTTTCAAAAGTCTTCAGAATGTCGGCAATAACCCTGGTTTCCTCACCAGAGTCCATCAGATAGTCAACCTGCAAAAAGAACAGAGTTAAAGCACTCAAAAGATCAAATTCAGGCAAAGTGAACTTAAAACAGTGTTAAGTGAATGTCAAAGCAAAAACATTAGAAAGTGGGTTTGGTGATTTAATTTTTTCAAATTTGGACCTATAAAGACTAAATTTCCTTCTACATAGCCTCATTATGCATTTGCAAGCTTGCAA
>APFE030926784.1:65987-84148 GCA_000404065.3 Pinus taeda | reverse complement strand
ATTTATTTAAACTCTTGGTCATTGATTCAATGCATTTATCTTTGTTACCTTTTCTATATTTCTTTCTATTCAAGAATATCATTGCAGGTTCCTATACTCGTTGAAGATCGTGCATATCAAAGACATTCTCAACTTTTAGAATTTTTTGGGAGGTAGGGTTTTGAAACTGGCCTTTTTCAAAATTATTTTATAGGAAACCATCCAAATTCTCACATAGGAGGCTACTTTTTCATTTTGGGTTAAATTTAGTGTTTTAACGTATCTTTCCATGGTTTCTCAATTAGATGGAATAGTTCCTCTGCCAATAATTATTGTGGAAGAAAGATAATTTCTCCTATTTAACAACATATACGAAGGCTAGGTTGGATTTAAGAAATATCCCATAATTTTGTACCTCATAATATATGTGCATGGATGATCTTTAGCTATGGGACTTAATGTCAATATTGAAAAATAAAGGATGCTAAGAGTACTGCCAGGTTTTGAGGAGTGCAATATTTAACCGAAATATTTCATAACAATAGACTATCATGGTGAAACAAAATACAAAGTTGGTTGATAATATGTAAACTTCAAAATCATGAGACCTTATAGTATCAAGGAAAGAATGGGTCAAATTTAATGCATAGGTAGTATAAGCAAAGGTATAGGGCATCTATCATTATTTATTTCGATAGTTATATTTTCCAAGTTGATCTCTTTGTAAATTATAATTTTTTGTGGAAGAATGGATAATCACTCTAAATGAATGCAATAGAAGGAAGGATCACCTGGAGTTGGTTTTTTAGAAAGGACATGGGATGAATACCTCCAAATTGTGGTTTCATAGGTGTTGTACTAGGGCTTAATGCTTGGTGCTCTTCACATTCAGTGGCCATTATTTGCCTTTAATTATTTTCTTTTATAGTGTAGTCCTTTCGTAATGTCCTTGGCCAGCTGACGTTGTAACAATGCATGATAGAACCTAAAAATGGGTATCCTTGGGCATGAATTGAATTTATTGGCTCAACCGTTTCTTTGGTTATTCATGGAGGTAGCAATTGCAATGATTGTTTCTCTAAAAATGCGAAGAAAGGTTGTCTTAAAGGGATTCCTTGAGGTAATAGAATCCTTTCTGATGAAACTCCTATGCACATGTTTATTTTTTTCATTTTGGTTTATGTGATAAGTTCAAGCAACACACACTCTATGTACTTTTTTGGTTGAGTTCCATCTAATTCGATTTTTTAAGGCTTGGGTATAGGAACTTCGGAAACCACATTTGGTTGTAAGTATTTGTGGGCTAACAACATATATTTTTTGTTTTCATTTAAAAAATGTTTTGACAATGCTAATATTATTTCTTGAGGCCCTTGAATTTGTTGTAATACCTTAGCATTTTTGTCTCCATGTGATCACAAAATTGTTAGCAGAGTAAGATACCAAATAATGTCGTCTCATATTGGTGGAATTCATAGAGTTTTTGATGTAGGTATGGTATTGTTACTTGTCAATGGGTGGGTTGTGATATTTGTTCCCACTGGACACACATAGATTGTGTAATACGTGCTGGAAAAATAAGCATAGGTACTAGTCTTTTAACCATTTTTTGGGAGGAGATAAGAGTTAAAAATTTCTATAGGTTTACTTCGTTTTATTTCTTGTTTTCGTTAATTTGGTTTTGGATAAGAGATTTAAGCTTAGTGTCTTCTAATTATTGACCTCATGGATATGAAACATGTCCAATTGGGACTGAAAATTATGCGTAACAAGTTTCTTAAATTCCATGGTATTTAGTATCAATCTTATTTGTTGAACTTACAATTTTAGAAGAAGTTGAAAAACATTGAAAATTGAAATGATGCTGAAAGATTATATATATTTGTTTTATAAAGTTTGACAAAATTTTCGGAGTTTTAGGTTTATTATATTCTAGCTAGATCAGGATTTAAACAAATTCTAGTACTACCAGCATGTAAATAAATTATGATATTGTGAATATGCCTCTTTGTTGTGATATATTTATTAATTTAAAATAAGTGTCGATTCTTTTTAATATGCATATCAGGATGCTATATGTTGACTTGTTGACTATTCAGAATATGGGAGCGTGTTATAGGGTCATCTGAAATTATTTTCATGTGTAGGGCCTGTAAGAGGACATTAGAACTGCTAGGGTGGGTGAAGGATGTGTTTCAACACTATGCTTCTGATTGTGATAGGGAGGCCCTCATGAAGGAATTTGACTGTGTTCTTTGTTGTGATATATTTAGTCATTTAAAATAAGTGATGATTCTTTTTAATATGCATATTAGGATGTTATATGTTGAATTATTGACTGTTCAGGATATGGAGGCATGGTATACGGTCATCTGAAACGCATTTCAGGCATAGGGCCTGTAAGAGGAGATCAAAACTATTACAGTGGGTGAAGGATTTGTTTTAGCATTGTGCCCCTCATTGGGATATGGAAGCCCTCATGGAGGAATTTGATTGTGTTTAGAAGATATTTCATGGAAGTGGGAATCCAGGGGAAAAAAAAACTATTTTGGATGTTTGAAGAATTATTCAAGAGTCTAAAGATTGGATCTGTTGATGAGGCTAAAATTTGCAAAGTGTGATGCAACATTTCTTTCAAGGTTTGGTTTCTCCAACACATGGAATTTTTTTTTTATTATCAATTATTTTGATGCACAATATTCAGTTGGTAAAGATATCATGCCATCTAATGGTGGTAAGAGATTGTTACACATAAAGAAATGATATTTTCTTTTAATATAGGGCTAACTATACTTGAAGGTTAATTTTGAGTAAATAGAGTTACAATAGACATAAGAGAGTCCACTAGAGAAGAGTAGTGTGCATTTCTAGGGTTTGAAATGATGCAGGAGAGAAATGGGTGTAGGATTGGAAGAAGCATCATATGCCAATGTTTCCTTAACATGCATTAAATAGAATTGAAAAACTTATAGGTGAACATTGGTTAGAGTTCTGACAAAACTAGGCAGAGGGGTAGTTATGTGTGTTAGGTTTCCAATATGGAAAACATAAATGGTAAAATGCTTAGAGGGGTAGCTAAGTGCGTTAGGTTTCCAATATGGAAAACATAAATGGTAAAATGCTTAGGTGTAGTTTCAACAGGAAAAATTTACATGCATACGGAGGGCACAATTTTGGTGAGGGTGCCCACATAAAGGCCACTAAACTAATGGCTTTCACACATTTAAGTAGGTTAGAGAGGAACCCACAATGATACCAGGTCAAACACAAACAAAATTGATAGCTAAAATTTGAATAACTCATGTGGATTTATCATATTCACAAGATGTACATATTAATACATAGTTTTATGACCCTTTGTTTTCATCTTCGAAGAAGTCAGTTGGACTTCAATGACTTTTGGAATTCCTCCCAACCAGCCCCAATAGACTAGGTGTCTAAGAAAATTTTATATTAATGGATTCAACTTTCATCTACATGAAACACAAAGGAGGAATCCAACAACCTTTTTCAGAACCCACTTAACTTTTTTAGACTCTCGGGAGTAATACTAGAAATTGTTGCAAACTACAAACTTCTTTGACCATTTTACCAACAACTTTGTTAGATATTGTTGGAAATTATTATGTATAGACCCTTCTAAAATATGGTTCTTCTTTCTGACACTAACTATTAGACAAATCTTCTAGGACATTGATGGCTCTTTGAACTAAAATCTTTCTTTCGAATGAAGAAAACATTAAATATGAACAGATTTATATATAGAAACTATGAAATCAAGCATTGTTCCTACACCATATCTATTGGAATAAAAATCTATTACAACTTAAGATAGTTTGGATACTTATGGAGAATATGGTTTGCAATATGTTATTTCACTCTTTTTTCCGCATAGGATGAAGCCATTTTTTTTGCAATCTAATATTTTTACTGAGGTATTAAAGATATATATTTATTAAACTCTTGGTCATTGATTCAATGCATTTATCTTTGTTACCCCTTTTACATTTCTTGTTATTCAACAAGATCGTTCTCGGTGCCTATACTCGTTGAAGATCATGCATATCATAGACATTCTCAAATTTTATAATTTTTTGTGAAGTAGGTTTTCGAAACTGGCTTTTTTCAAAATTATTGTATAGGAAACCATCAAAATTCTTGCATATGAGGCTACTTTTGCATTTTGGGTTAAATTCAATGATTTGACATATCTTTCCATGGTTTCTCAATTAGATGGAATATTTCCTCTACCAATAACTATTGTGGAAGACATATAACTTATCCCATTTAACAACATATAAGAAGGTTAGGTTGGCTTTAAGAAATATCCCATAGTTTGGTACCTCATAATATATGTGCATGGATGATCTTAAGCTATGGGGCTTCATGTCAAGATTGAAAAATAAAGGATGCTAAGAGTTCTGCGAGGTTTTTTGGAGTGCAATATTTACCAAAAATATTTCATAACACTAGATTATCATGATGAAACAAAATACAAAGTTTGTTGGTAATATGTAAACTTCAAAATCATGAGACCCTATAGCATCAAGGAAATCATAGGTCAAATTTAATGCATAGGTGGTATAAGCAAAGGTATAAAGCATCTATCACTGTTTATTTTGATAATTATCTTTTCCAAGTTGAGCTGTTTGTAAATTATATATTTTTGAGGAAGATTGGATTATCTCTCTAAATGAATGCGATAGAAGGAAGGATCACTTTATGTTTGTTTTTTAGAAATGACATGGGATGAATATCTTTGAATTAGGGTTTTACATGTGTTC
The DNA here is from genome assembly GCA_000404065.3 of Pinus taeda. Classification (NCBI taxonomy): domain Eukaryota; kingdom Viridiplantae; phylum Streptophyta; class Pinopsida; order Pinales; family Pinaceae; genus Pinus; species Pinus taeda. The sequence goes on along the minus strand of APFE030926784.1, from coordinate 79,385 downwards.
TACTAGGGCTTAATGCTTGGTATTGTTAACATTCAGTGCCCATCATTTGTCTTTAATTCTTTGCTTTGATAGCTTGGTCCTTTAGCAATGGCCCTGGATAGTTGATGCTGTCACAAGGGATGATAGAACCTAAAAATTGGTTCCCTTGGGCATGAATTGAGTTTATTAGATCAACCATTGGTTTGGTTACTCATGGAGGTAGCAGTTGCAATGATTGTTTCTCTAAAAATTCCAAGAAAGGTTGTCTTAAAGGGATTCCTTAATATAATATAATCCTTTCTGATGAAACTACTATGCACATATTTGTTGGTTTTGATTTTGGTGTATGTGATAAGTTCAAGCAATGCACACTATGTGTACTTTTTTGGTTGAGTTCTATCTAATTCGATTTTTAAGGCTTCGGTATAGGAACTTTTGAAACAAAATTTGGTTGTAAGTATTTGTGGGCTAAAAAAATATCTTTCTTTCTTTTTCATTTGAAAAAGAATCTAGCTATGCTAATATTATTTCTTGAGGCCCTTGAATTTGTTGTAATACCTTAGTGGTTTTGTCCCCCTGTGATGGTAAAATTGTTAGCTCAGTAAGCTACCAAATAATGTTGTCTCATCATGGTGGAATTCATAGAGTTGCCCATGTAGGTATGGTACTTTTACTTGTCGATGGGTGGGCTATGATACTTGTTCCCACTAGACACACACAAATTGCGTAATCCATGCCAGACGAATAAGTATAGGTACCAATAGTTTAACCACTTCCTGGGGAGGACATAAGAGCTTGTAAATCCTATATGTTTTCTACTTAGTTTTATTTCTTATTTTTGTTAAGTTGGTTTTGGAGAAGAGAGTTAAGCTTAGTGACTAGTGATTATTGACCTGATGGATATGAAACATATCCAATTGGGACTGAAAATTATGCATCACAAGTTTATTAAATTTCATGATATTTAGTATCAATCTTATTTGTTGAATTTAACATTTTAGAAGCAATTGAAAAACATTGAAAATTGAAATGATGTTAAAATATTATATATATTTTTCTATAATGTTTGACAAAATTTTTAGAATTTGAGGTTTATCATATTCTAGCTAGATGAGGATTTAAACAAATTCTAGTATTGCCAACATGTTAATAAATTCTAATACTGTCAATATGCCTCTTTGTTGTGATATATTTAGTCATTTAAAATAAGTGTTGATTCTTTTTAATATGCATATCAGGATGTTATATGTTGACTTATTGACTGTTCATGATATGGGAGTGTGGTATAGGGTCATCTGAAATGCTTTTTGGGTGTAGGGCCTGTAAGAGGACATCAGAATTATTAGGGTGGGTGAGGGATATGTTTTAGCACTATTGGTGGCACAGCAAGAGCATTATAAGTCTTTTAAAACATCACAGATCACAATCGCATGTCTTTCAAGGCAAGGTTTACTTACTTATGACTAATATGATGTGAGATAGATCTAATGGTCAACAGCCTTAGTGATCCAATGGTCACTGTGTCAGTGCTCGAAGATCTGTGTGATGTTTAACCGGCCTCATACACCCGATGAGGTTTATAAATCCTCAATTTAATTAATTTTGGGTCCAACTTTTTCCACGTGCTAAACTATTTTGGACAGAACAAATGGGATTTATAAACTGTAATATAATTTTTGTTGGGTTCAGTTCTTGAGTTAATGGTTGCTCATTTATTTAGCCTGATATCGATTAGATAATGATGGCCATTAGATCCTCCAGCTTGCGAGACTTCTATTTAAACCACGAGTTAACACTAGGCTAATCGCCACTATTGACTGATTGTAAAGCATTGAAAATAAGTCAATGACTTAGAATGAGTGCGGCACTTCAAGATTGATCAAGGAACCCGTATACTTTGAACCCCTACAGTTACTAATATACATGAAAAGAAACCCCATAGTTTCTAATACACATGAAAAGAGATTAGATGCAATCACACAATACTCGAAACTTTCAGAACTAAACTGGAACTTCAATAAAACACTGTGATATTACGGAGGGATGAAACACCTCCGAGATTGACCAAATCTACACAGAAAGACATAGAGAGATATTTTTTGCAACTAAATCTTATATATGGAAAAGCAAGTCAAATCTGCCAAAATCCCCTTATTATGATTTGGAACTTACATAAGTACTGGTTCAATTAACAACCAGATCCTAAATCAAAGGATCGAACTAACTAATCCTATCTAATCTGCCTCATATTCTCCTCGAGAATCTCCATTACATCTAACTATTTGAATTTATTACATGATAATCTAAATCTTAGATTCTAGTCTAAATCCTATCTAGAATTCTTTGTAAATTGACAGCTAAGGACCCCACTACTTTGCTTGTAATTTTTCGACTTTTTGAATAATACGAAGCCTTTTGCCTTTAAGCCTCACAATCCTACATTAGACTCCCGAGGAAAAAATTCTTCTTGGGCTCCTGTCCATGAGCTCTTCTACAAAACTGCCCAATTTCTGTAGTGTTGCATCTATCACTTATGTAGCTTCAATAATTGGTTGATCTTTCCACATGACCAAATACTAAAAATACTCCTAGCCCCTTGTCTTCTTCAATAATTTCTTGTCCAAAATCCTCTTTGGCTACAATTCCTTCACTGTAGGTAACTATTTTACCCAATCAATTTCTTGTTTCTCTTGGTCTTCTACTTTGTCATCTGCATTTTCACCTTCATACTTGTACAAATTAGAAACATTGAAAATTGGAGATATTCCAATATCAAAGGGTAATTCAATTTCATAGGCATTTGCAGAAAATTTCCTCAATACTCTGCATGGTCCAATTTTCTTGAAATTTAACTTTTTATACTCTCCTTTTGGAAATATTTCCTTCCTCGGATGTGCTAAAACCAAATATACAACTTCAAAGTTAACTTCTCTCCTTTTCAAGTCTGCTCTACTCTTGTACTTTATGTTGTTGTCGTGTAACTGTTTTTTTACCTTTTCATGTATTGTTTTCATTTCTGAAGCAAAATCTTCCCCTTCAGAACTTGTCATCTCAGCTTTTCCCAAATTTCTTAATTCAGACACTCCTCTTGGGTAAATTCCATAAACTAGATGGAATGAACTCTTCCCTGTACTCCTATTAGAAGAGTCAATATATGCATATTTAGCCTGTGCTAATACTTGATCCCATTGTTTTGGATGTTCACCAGTAATATTTCTCATAAGATTACCTAAGCTTATGTTTACAACTTTAGTCTATCCATCCATTTGAGGATGATAAGTAGAACTGAAACTCAGTTTAGTTCCAAGATTCTTCCACAATGTCCTCCAAAATTGTCCTACAAATTTAAAGTCTCTGTCTGAAACAATACACTTAGGTAACCCATGTAATCTTACAATCTCATTAAAAAATAGATTAACAATGTGAGTAGCATGACTGGTTTTATAACATGGAATAAAATGTGCCATTTTTGAAAATATGTCAACTACAACATAAATTGAATCATTTCCTCTTTAAGTCTTTGGTAAGCCCAAAACAAAATCCATGCTTACCATATCTGAAGGTCTATCTGGAATAGGTAATGGAACATAGAACCCTATGTTTTGGATTCTTCCTTTTGCATACTGATAGACTTTACAAATTTTCACATACTTTTCCACTTCAGTCCTTATCTTTGGCCATAAATAAAACCTGTTCAGCTGCTCATAAGTCTTGTCTACACCAAAATGTCCTACAAGTCCACCACTATGTTTCTCCTTGATTAAATTTTCCCTCATAGAACAATTTTGGTATGCACAATTGATTTCTTTTAAATAAAAATCCTTATTGCAAGGAATAATCAAGCCACTTACTTCTGTCTAACAAAACTAGGATTTTAGAAGCTTCAAATGCCTCTTTAAAATCTAAGTCTTTTTCATACAACTCCTTAAGAAAATCAAAACCCAACACTTGAATTTGACTTTCTTGAAGTAGTATGTTTCTTGTACTTAAGGCATCTTCTACTTTATTTGATTGGCCATTTATATGCTTCAAGACAAATTAAAACCTTGAAGATACTCTACCCATCTGACATGTTTCTGGTTAAGCTTTGATTGTTGCATAATGTACTCCAATGCATGGTTGTCTAAGTAAAGTATAAACTCTTTAGACATTAGGTAATGTCTCTACTTCTTCAATGACTACACAACTGCATAAAATTCCTTATCATAAGAAAAATATTTCTTCTTTGATTCATTCAACTTCTCACTGAAATAAGCTACAGGTCTATCCACTTGACTTAAAACACCTCCAATGGCTTCTCCACTGGCATCATATCTCATTTGCAAAGGTTTATTAAAATTAGGCAAAATCAAAATAGTTTTTCAATGATATTTCCTTTCAACAGCTAAAGGTTCCTTTATGCTTCAATAGTCCACTTAAATGGCTGTCTATCTTTCTTTATAGTGCCGATAATAGAAGCATTAATCTTACTAAAGAAACTTATGAATTTTCTATCAAAACTAGCAAGACCACGAAAAATTCTAACCTCAAAAACACTTTCTGGTGAAGGCCACTCTATGATTGCCTTGATCTTCTCTGGATCCATCTTTAATCCATCAGCAGAAATAAGAAAACCCAAATACACCAATTCCTTATTCATGAATGAACACTTATTTAAGTTTAGCAGTAACTTCTCTTGTTTCAACCTTTGTAAGACATAATTCAGATGTATCATGTGTTCCTCCTTAGACCCGCTGTAAACTAATATATCGTCTTGATATACTATTAAAAATTTACCAATAAATTCCTTTAAAACTTCATTCATAAGCCTCATGAATGTACTAGATGCATTTGACAACCAAAAAGGCATTATCATCCATTCATACAATCCTTCATTTGTTTTAAAAGTGGTTTTCCATTCATCCCCTTCTCTAATCCTTATTTTATGATACCCACTCTTTAAATCTAGCTTTGTAAAATATCTTGCTCCACTCAAACATTCCATCAAATATTCAATTCTAGGTAAACGAAATTTTTACCTTATGGTTATTTTATTGATTACTCTGGAATCAATGCACATTATCTAGCCTCCATCTTTCTTTGGGCTCAACACTGTTGGCACTGCACAAGGACTCAAACTCTCTCTAATCAGTCCTTTATTTAATAGATCCTGAACCTATTTTCTAATTTCTTCATTCTCTGTGGCAGTCATACTGTAAGCTACTCTATTTGGTGTATTTTCTCCTAGAATCAAATCTATATGATGACTAATTTTTCTAGTGGGTGGTAACTCATTAGGAAAGTCATCTACAATGATATCACAATAATTGTCTAGCATCTCTTGAATATCAATTGGTAAATCAGAAACCTTTGTGGAAGTAATTATTACCTTGGGTTTGCAAACCAATGCAAAATTTAACACATCTTCCTCCATCTGTTGTAAGCACTCCTTTCCATTCAGCAAAAGGGTCTTTGCTTCAAGTTTCTTCAATGTATCTTCTTCTTCTATTGGCAGCAATGTATGATTGCTACCATCTTTGCTGAATTTGTAGGTGTTCTTCTTTCCATCATGCATAGCTCCTATGTCATACTACCATGGTCTACCCAATAATATTTGAAACACATCCATAGGCATCACATAACACAAAATTTTATCTCTATACTTGCCCAACTACTAGTCAACTTCACATTGCTCATTTACTAACAACTGATGTCCCTTTTGTAGCCATGACACCTTTTAAGGTGTTGGATGTTTATTTTTCTTCAATTTCAAGTTCTCCACCACTTCTGTGGAGACCAAATTACCAGTGCTACCACTATCAATTATCATCTGATGACATTTTCCTTGAACCTTTCACACAGTCCTGAACAAAGTCTTCCTTTATGTTCGTTCAACAACTTCCTTTTATGGATTTAGCAATACTTTGTTAACTACCAAAGATTCTCCTCTCTCTGATACATTTTCTTCTTATGTCATCGTTGTTGCTTCCTCTTCAGTTTGTACAACAATTTCATTTCTATGAGGTTTTCCTGCATTTTTTGGGCACTCATAAGCTCAGTGTCGCAGATTTTTACATTTGTAACATCTAACTTCTCTTCCTCTACCTCTGCCTCCTCTTCCTCTAGAAAAGCTCCCTCTAGCACTTGCATCACCTCTTGTGGGTCTATGCTAACTTGAGCTGTTGCTAGCTCCATCTCCAAGTGTTGTAGATCTTCTTCTACCACCTTGTCTTCCCCTTCCTTGGAAAGTACCTCTATTTCTAGCAAATTTCTTTCTCGTGAATTTTTCTTCAGCCTTCAGTACCATCTAATAAGTCTCTTCTACTATTTTATGAGACAATGCACTTATCTCATATTAAATGTCCATTCTAAGACCATTCACATATCTGGAAACCTTCTCATATGTATCTTGGACTTGTCCTGCTCTTATACTCACTTTCTGGAATTCCTCTATGCATTCCTTTACTGTCATGGAACTCTGTCTAAGATTTTACATTTATCTAGATAATGTTTGCTGATAGTCACTTGGAAAAAACTTACTTTTCAGTTTTGTCACCATCCATTTCCAATTCTTAATTGGTTGTTTACCAAGTCTTCTTCTTTATTCCTACACTCCATCCTGCCAAAGTGTTTCATATAATTTCAACTTTGTGACAACAAACTTTACCCTATTTTCATCCTCTGCTTCTTCATAATTGAAGAATTTGTCCATGTCATTAATCCAACCTATCAGCTCCTTGGGATTTAATCCCCCTATATAATTGAAACCTCAGTTTTGGATCTAGATGTGGATCTCAACATCGACTGAAAGAATCTCATCTCAGGAGTAACTTCTATAGGTTGTAATTCTTTTGTAGCTTCATCTTCAGGATCATTAACATCTCCATCATCTACATCTCTCCCTATTTCCATTGCCTCTAATCTAGCTTGCATCTGTTGAATAGATTCCATCACTTTAGCATTTGCAATAGGTCTTCCTCTTCTACCATGTCCTCTTCCAACTTTGAAAGCCATAATGGATTTCTTTCTTTGACCCCTGAGATCATATTCAGTGTCTTTAAGATGCTTTGATACCATAAATGGTGGTCGGGTGCAAGATTTAAGGACAAATGTTCAAAACCCGAAACAATCTCCTCTGATTCAACCTCAACCTCTTCTTGAATTTCCCATGGGTATCACTCATCTCTCTCTAAAGTTATCTATTCAGCTAACCTAGAAGAACCACTTAAATTTCCCCCAGCCGCAAGAGCCTTATAATTCCTTTAAAACATTGCAAATGACAATTGCAAGTCTTTCAAGGCAAGGTTTACTTACTTGTGACCGATGCGATGCGAGATAGATCTAACAGTTAGTAGCCTTAGTGATCCAATGGTCACTGTGTCATCGCTCAGAGATCTGCATGACGTTGAACCGATCTGATGGACCTGATGAGGTTTATAAATCCTTAATTTAATTAAGTTTGGGTCTATATTTTTCCACATGCTAAAATATTTTGGACGAAATCGATGGGATTTATAAACTGTAATATAATTGTTGTCTTGTCCAGTTCTTGAGTTAACTTCTGCTCATTTCTTTATCTTGATATTCGTCAGATAACGATGACCATTCGATCCTCTGGCTTGCAGAACTTCTATTTAAACCACGAGTTAACACCAGGCTAAACCCCACTGTAGACTGATCGTAAAGCATTGAAAATAAATCAACGACTTAGGATGAGTGCAGCACTTCAAGCCTGATCAAGGAACCTGTATATTTTCAACCCCCACAATTAGTAATACACACAAAAAGAAACCCCACAGTTGCTAATACATGTGAAAAGAGATTAACTGCAATCACACAATACTTGAAACTTTCATAACTAAACTGGAAATTCAATAAAACACAATGATATTACGAAGGACTGCAACACCTTTATGATTGACCAAATCTACATAGATACACAGAGATATATTTTCTACAACTAAATCTTATATATGGAAAAACAAGTTGAATCAGTCAAAATCCCCTTATTATGATTGGGAACTTACATAAGTATTGGTTCAATTAACAACCAGATCCTAAATCAAAGGGTCTAACTAACTAATCCTATCTAATCTACATGGTATTCTCCTCGAGAATCTCCACTACATATAACTACTTGAATTTATTACATGATAATCTAAATCCTAGGCTCTAGTCTAAATCCTATTTAGAAGGCTTTGTAAATTTACAGCTAAAGGACCCCACTCCTTTTCTTGTAAACTTTGTTTGGATTTTTTGAATAATACGAAGCCTTTTGTCTTTAATCCTCATTCTCTTGCATCAACTATGCCCCAAATTAGGAAAGGGAAGCCCTCATGAAGGAATTTGAATGTGTCCTTTTCTATGATATATTTAGTCGTTTAATGTAAGTGTTGATTATTGTTAATATGCATATCAGGATGTTACATCATGACTTGTTGATTATTTAGGATATGGGAGCATGTTATAGGGTCATCTGAAATGATTTTTAGATGTAAGGCCTGTAAGAGGACATTGGAACTATTAGGGTCGGTGAAGGATGTGTTTCAGCACTGTGCCCCTCATTGGAATAGGGAAGCCCTTACGAAGGAATTTGATTGTGTTTGGAGGATATTTCATGGAAGTGAGGACTCCAGGGGCAGAAAATTATTTTGGAAGTCTAAAGAATTATTCGAAAGTATGATGATTGGAGCTACTAATGAAAAATATTTTGGATGTCTAAGGAATTATTTGAAAGTCTGATGATTAGAGCTACTGATGAGGCTGCAATTTACAAAGTGGGATGCAACATTTCTTTGAAGGTTTGGTTTCTCCAACACCACTGCATAGGTGACAGCGTTAGTAGCTACACGAGATCTTGAGTGGAGTGCCAAAATTGGTTCTAGAAGGGGTCTAAGTAATATTGTGATGTCAACATTAGCACAAAAGAGGAGTCTTGGTGATCGAGAAAGAGTGAAGAGATGGAGTAATTTTGAAGCAATGGGAGCTGTGTGGTTGGAATGTCGTGAATTCATTAATCTTGCTATGGCTTCACGAAATTATTTTTCTATGATTGTGTTGAAATATATTCAAGCATTGGCTATGATGGTTAATAAAGAAAGAAACATGAGGCAAGCAGAGGTATATATATTGCTTTATGACTAAGTCATAAATTCTTTTGGTATAATGTGAATTATAATGTATAATTTTGATTCCTTATCTCTTATTATTATATGCAGATTGACAGATGTGCATTAGTTGTTGTTGTTTACGGATTTTAGGAAAAAGTGGGAGCACGTACATGTCATAGACTTATCTACTGCTTGATTGAACACAAATCTTTCTTTGGGCCAATAGGATACCATCTCCGTCATCCAGAATGAGTTAGTTTTGAATCATTTTGTTGTATGTTTCCATGTATTTGAAAGTAGATAATAAGAATTCAAGGCCTTTATATGATCTTTATTTAAATAAGAATTGTCTTAGCCTATACAATGTTTCATAAGATACTCATTTCAAACATATGTATATTTTTAATTGAATATGCACAATATATATACAAAGGTATACTAGAAGTTGGATTTTCTAGAAAACTCTCCTCGTATGTGAAGACTTCTTAAGGTGAACTACAATGGAACAACACATAAAGGAGCAGCTACAAATTATGATGATTTTCAACCTATGAGTCAACACAACATCAAAGGGATCAAGGATTGTGGCAATGAGGCTAAACATTCACTTGCAAATTATCTTCCTACAAATGATTCTTTGTTATTGCTATAGGAAAGTTTGCTTTAAGAAGGACATGAAGATGAAGGAACTAGAAGTGATTTTGAAATCACTAAAGATAAAAAGGATGATTTAGAGCATGGTTTTGTATGGCCAGAGCATATATTTGAACCATAAGATGAATCAACACTGGAATGAGTTAAATCTAGTAAACATCAAGGAGATTGCCAACAATGCCATAATACTATATGGATCTACAACGATTGGGGCAGATGAGAGGACGCTTTTGGATGAGTGTGTTTCCATTGAAGTTCTTTGTAAGGAACCTATTGATAAATTTCTTCCATGTACACCTTGTTGATTCTCTGTTCTATCTTCAATGCCTTCTGATTTGGCAGAGTATTTCTATTATTATTTATTTCTTTGGTTGTTCAGCAAAGTTTTGTATGTAGTATTTAGGATTTCTTTTTCTATATATGTGATTGCTAATCTAACTACTTTTCTGTTTGTTCATAGACTTTTCGTTAAAACATTGCACTTTTGAACTAGTCTTTATATATTCTAATTCTTGTAAAATGGATCTTAATTTCATTGAAGGTATGACTATAACTAACTAGTTGGATGTGGATTTTACCAGGGTTGTGGGCATTCTAAGCATGGAAAATATTCCAACAAGAACATGTTAAATACTATTTCTCATATTGTTGCATGGGAGAAAAGTCCTAAAGGAACTATTAGTATATTTCCCGAAAACGGTGATGTTTGGGCCTTGTACAGAGAGTGGAATTATGCTTGGAACGAAGACACTCTTCAAGAAGTTACATGTAAGTATGAAATGGTAGAAATTACAAATGACTTGTGGAAGAGGTTCGAGTGAGTGTGGTTCCTCTTGTTAGGATTGATGGTTTCAAGTCTATGTAACAGAGGAAGTAGGTGGATAACTTGTTTTCCAGGAAGGAGCTTCTTAGATTTTCTCTTCAAGTTCTAACAAAGAGACTTTTGGGCGAAGAATCCCCAAATTTACCCCAAAATTGTTGTGAGCTAGACCCTTCTGCAACTCCTAAAGATGAATTCAAAGCAACTTGATCACTTTTTTTTTAATTAGGACTTCAATTTTTTTGGTTTCATGGTGTAATTTGGATATGTGGTAAAACAAAATATACCATAATCTTTTGACTGCCATGCCATAGGATTAAATTGAGCTTTCAAAGCTATGCATGACTTCTTTGGAAGTGTAACTACAGAGCAGGCTGTTAGCTTTGGTTACATTGAATGGCCAAGTAGATGTTGGCTGTGCACTAACCTTCTCTTCTAGGGTGCAAGTTAAATATGAGGACATGGTTGACTCTCATTTTTTATCATTACTAATAGGTAATGATAACTGTGTTGTATTATCTAACTTGCTGCAAAATGTTTAGGGATAGATAGGCAGATGGCTATGCCAATTTCTCTATAATTTATCTTTAGTTGATTAGAAAATTTCCTTGAAAAAATCATATTTCTAGAATATATGAAGAGTGGAAACGTGCTAAACATAAAACATTCAATAGTTGTGGCAAGATATTGAAGGCTTGTGATAATTCTAGTTACCTTTCTCTGTATGACTACAGTAAATAGTTTGTAAATTATTTATAATTGTAGCTTGTTGTTTGAGTCATTCTACATGGGTGTGACATTGAGCTAACTCCATTGATTTGCTTTTATCAAGTTAAAAATAGGTACTGCATGATTTTAGATTTTACAAATATTACACAATTATGTTTCAAGCATTTTTTTTTAAATCAATTCGTATATATGCAATTTCAAGGACTACCATAACTCTCACTTCATTCTTTAAAGGGTGGCACCTCAATGGAAGAGCGTATGCACTATAATAAGGAGGGTAGTGGTTCGATACCACTGTGCCCTAATATGAATTAATCAATGATATTGCAGTTTATTTTTAATTAAATACTTTTAATATTGGTTTATCTCAATGGTGAGATATTTTTCTAGATTCATTATTTTATATTGTCTATAGAGAGACAAAAATGCTTGTGTTATGTATTGTATTTATAGAGACAATATTTTAAGACAGTTTAATTTTAAGACAATTTAATTTGAGACGCCCGCTTAAAGAAAATATTTAAGACAATACACAAGTTTTCTTTTGTCTCAAGTTAAGACAATTTTCCCAAAAATTGTCTTAAATATTGTCTTAAAACCCCCCTTTGTTTTGTAGTGAAAATAGTCTCGGAAATAATAAGATATAATTCAATATTTTATGTGGAAGGAGTGTGGTAGTCATATCTAGGATAATTCACAACACAAAATACATGTAGAACAATGTTGTGGACATCTAGAAGAGAAACCCACATTTCATCAAAATTTAACAAGTGTAAAGCAAATAAGACCAAAATTGAGAATTTGTTAAGGAATGCAATGACCCTAAACATGGGAAAGGAATCTAGATATTTTTAAATATTTATCTACCTAGTGAACGCATAGAACTCAAGAACTTTTGTGAGTTATAGACTCACAATACAAAACTCTAGAATTATTCTTTGGATTGTCTATTTTGTAACCACCTCACAACTGGGAAGTTTGGGTATGATTGAAACAAGATGACAATAGAATTTGGAGTAACTAAAATGACTAATAATTGTAGTTATGATATCTAATGACTTGAGATAAATTGATATAATAGGGCAATCATTTGTAAATGCATGCTAAATCTTAGGAAAAATTTAATAGAATTGCATGAGAAGCACATTTATATATAATACATTGTAATTAGGATGGGGACTTTTAACAAGGAATTAATACCTTTTGTTTTATTTTTTTGGACAATATCAAGAAAAGGATAACATAAAAATATATCTATATATGGATAGATATGTCTGAGGTACACATGAAAATGAACAGATGTATTAAATATACATAAGACTCCATTATCTTAACATGCCTTCAGGAATAGGTGGTGGGTTAAAGTAAAATGATGATTAGAAATGAAGAGATAACTACGTAAGATAACTGAGGGATATGCAATCTCATTTTAGAAAAATCTAAAAAAAAAATGTTGGTAGCACATTATCAAAAATGTTACCAATTCCCATTGACATGGAAAGGGAAATGTGTCGCTAGTCAATGTTACCCTGTATTAATACCTCAAATACAACTCCTACATACACACAAACTAAGCTTGGTCAATAACTGACTAGAATGAATTGTTGTTTATAAATACCATGTCCAAGCAACCACACTAAGAGAATGAGTTGAGGTTTGTAACCACAAGAGGAAGAGGATTTCCTAGGCACCTCAAACAATAATTGCATAACGAAAGAGATGTGAACTCTAAAAAGAAAGTTAAGAGCAACTTATGGGGAAGGCACAGATGAGAGGTATTGTTGCAAAATTTGGTGATGTGAATTTATGGGTAATTTTTAGTATGCCATATTATTCCAAGTTTGTTCCCAAGTCATCATAGTGATTCCATTAATATTATCACGTGGTGTTATGACTTAGTGGTATTGTGGAAGCACAAAATGAAAGGGTTATTAAAAAATAAGGTAACGCTTATATGAAAATAATAAATCAAGCAATTGTCCTGCAACCTTGGTAATATTTTGTTGTGGTATTCTAGAATTATGATGGTGTCTAAAGAACTAGTCATTAGTTCTGAACCATCATGACGACAAGATGAGATAAGCCCCTAGGTGGAACCCACCAAGGGTTCCAAATTTAATACTCATG
>APFE030926784.1:47292-64391 GCA_000404065.3 Pinus taeda | reverse complement strand
GGGCTACATGAAGGGGATTCCATAAACAAAACAAGACAATGTGTTTGTCATGGTAGAAATAAGATACAAAAAAAGACTATACAAAATATGAAAGTTTCAAACTAATTTAAGAGCATTTTTATATTAGTATCGAAGAGCCTAGGACAAAAACGGGTTTGTGGAAATAAAACATCTAGGGAAGTACGCAGATTGTGTAGTCTACAATCGACAATATGTTGTAAGATGAGGCATTGTAAACTAGTAGAAAAAATAATAAAGTTACGCAACACCATAAAATTAGTCGAAACCCGGAGCTATAAAATACTTGTGATGAGGAAAATGATGAACGATGATGCTAAGAATAAAAATAACTATAATTACTGCTATGAAATGAATAATTAAGACTATTTTTTTTTTTTTTTTATGATCCATAAGATCATATGCCTTATGTATATTAAGTAACATACTGATCAAATGAAGTGTATGACATGTCAGTAAATGAAATTTAAAAAAACTATACTATATCAACAAGGGAGTGTGCGATAGTTAATAAGACGAACAAATGGAAAGAGAGAAAGTCCATGATTATGTACAAAAGCAAAGTGTGTACAACTTTTATCCACCATCTGAAATACAACATGACAAGAGGTCCAAGTTGAGGAAAAGATACAAGGGGATGTTTGGTGTTGTGTTGAAAGGAAATAGTAAAGTAAATCAAAATGGACATAATTGAGCTACATAGGAAAATAACCAACACTATAGCCATTTTGAGTAAGGAAAGAGAAGGAATTTACCCTAAACTCTACTCATGTATGATCAATGTGTATGTAGCATTTGAAATAATATAAAGGTAAATGATTTCTTAACATATTATCATTGTTAAGCAGTTAGTATCAGTAGAAATGATACCTCTATGGTCTAAAACTTATAGCAGAACCACGTGGTGGGGTTTTGTCAGTTGGCCTAGCTAGTGGATTAGTAAAAGAAATTACAATGATGAGTTACAATGATGTTGCTAATTTTTAATGAATGTGGTTTAATAACCTTGTTGGTTTTTGATGCTTATTGATGACCTTTGTTGGACATATAAACAACAACTGAAAATATTGGTAATGAAGATTAAAATAATATACATGCTCTTAAATAATCATGGATGGGAACTAATTACCACAATAATTGTGAATGTAGGTCATATTGAATGGAGCAACCTTGGTTGAACCTTTGTGAATTCTCAATCAAAGAAAATTATGTTGCAGAAGCAAGTCACTATCCAGGTTAAGTGTGGTGGAAGCACTTCATCGAGAAGAGGCTACCTGGGAAATACGAGAATAAACTTGTTTGCGCAAAACACATTTAACATGTTTTGACATCTAAGAAAGAAAAGGAAGATGTTTCAGTCCAGGGGGGAAGATGTAACACCCCTCAGTGAAAAGTAAATATTTGATTTACTTTTACTGTAGTAATTTAGTAAATTGTAAGTTGTGAGGAATCCTGGTGGAAATTTAATGTTTAAAGTTTTAATTAAAAGTTGGTTATGGTTAGCAAAGAAATTTACACGGGAAAAGTCATGAAGTGAAATTTTCACTTATGAGACATTTAGAGACAGTTACTCCCATCCTAAAAGATAAACTATCTTAGTTGGGGGAAGGAGCCAGAAGGTATGAGAGGAACGTGAGGCAACTAATAAGGGAGAGGAAATAATATTAATTATCTTGAACAAGATGTTATTAAGGGAAGGAAAGACATTTCCAATTAGGGAATTATTGAGCTAGTTGGGGCTAGTGTAATTCCCTAATCCATACTTGTTGAGTGGGTAAGTTCCTAGGCTAGACTAGTACAATCTTGATGCCTTTTGAAAGACCTTTTTAGGTATATGTCAAACAACTATTCTGGAAGTGAAAACTGGCTCGAGTTGAGAACTAATGGTCAATGTTCTCATTGGTTGGGACGAATGGTCATTTCATTTGTAAATTTCTTGGAAACATGGCCAAAGAAACATAATTACTTTAATTTGTGAATTCTATAACATAGATTACTATTCATATTTAAAGTAATATGAATTTCCAGGAACACTCTATATATTGGCTATAAAGAGAGGTAGAGTTTGTGGCTCGTCAATCTAATTGAAAATAACAAAACAAATAAAGTGAACTTCTTGTTTTAAAGTGTTGGCATTATGATGCATATGTTGTACTTGATGCCAACCCACTTGTAGCAGAACAACTCACTTGTATATGGTAACTAGATGAATCTATAAGAGAGATATTAGATGTGACAGAATGCATGGTAGTTGTGTTCACAGATGTGAAAAAATGCAGGACAGTTCAAAGGAATCATTTTAGAAGTAATATAGAAAATTTCAGTGTAACATGTCTATTAGGAGGTAATAGGGCACTGGTACAGAAGAACAGGAAGATGGAACGAAGGTCTACTGATCAGATTAAAGAAGGTAAAGGAAAAGGTTGATGTAAAGCAGTTTAAGAAGCATACGTAGGGCCACTTAGTCAAAACAATGTACACATGTTGTTCCATAGAACAAAAAGATTTTATACGTATACACACAATCCCACAGGAGGAAAAGTGCATACATGTTGGAAAACCCTAGGTATTGACCCTAGGTATTTCATCCAAGGTATTGGTCCTAAGTGGCTTTGGTCCAAGGTATTGATAAAGGATCTAAATATACTAGGAGGAGAAGATCAAAGGCCTAAGTGCGCAAGTAATGAATATTTTATGAAGTGTTATATCAAAAGAAAATATGCATGTTATGGGTTTTTGATGCTTGCTTGATCTAGACTAAATATGTACTTGAGTGTTTGATGATGGATGATATCTAATGATGGATTAGAATCATAATGACTTATCATTATGTGATCTGATAATGGATGGGCTAGATGTGATTGCTAACACATGTTTTATCCTTTATATGTGATGAAGTAGGTATGTCTAAAGTCAGGAATCGCAACAAAGTTATAAGTAAGTATTTGGAGATTCGTATGTTGGTTCGCTTTCGTGAAGGTGCGTATACACATTTGTTCGACTCTTCCAGGAAACATATGCAAAGGAAAAGCTTGATGTTCAAGGATGAATGATCTATTAGATTAGTGCTTTTGTTTTACTTCTGTTGGTTAATGAAGTCTTCTTAGATCTAAATGTAAAACTATATGAATAAGTTGTTTGATATTTGATAGATTAATTGTATAAGTGAGAAGAAGTGATCTCTGTTGCTACCTATGTAAAGCACTTAAATTGAAAGTAGATGTTCAATATATTGCTAGTTGGTACAGACTTGATTCAAAATTTTATGTTTGCAGTAGCTTTAGAGGTATACGCAGGTTTCATTAACAGAAGTAGAGTATAAACACAATTTGGGTTCAGCCAAGTAGTGTATACAGTGCGATGCATGGTCTCTGAGGTTACATCTGGTTCTGAATGATGTTGCAGTGTTATGGGTTTAGATCTATGTATTGGTTACAGTAATCTGTCTGTTCCAGTTGACTGGCTGAATTTGATTAAGTTTGAATGTATGTTTGATTTAGTTGTTTCATAGATTCAATGATTGTTTGATTCATAGGCTGAGAGTTTTCAATGATTGATTGTTTTAGTTATATCAGAGATTGATGATTGGGTTTCAGTGATTGGTTGATGCAGATGTATTTGATGGTTTTATTTCAATGGTGATTGATTTTGGTCTTCAATGTTACTAATAGGTCCAATATGAAAATTGGATGAAACGTGGCCTTCAGATTGTGGTGTTGTGATCTAGGAGTATCCAATATGAAAATTCATGAAACATGGTCCCTGGAGGAAGAAAGAAGGTCGTAGACTTCTGTAGGTCAGCGCCTACATACTATTAAACAAATTGGCTTCTAAAAGAGCTAGGGGTCGCAACTCCATTCCAGTAGAAGTTGGAAAACGAGAGAAGGTTGTAGCCTTCTACAGGTGGGTGCCTATGTACTGGTATGAGTCTGCACCAATACAATATTGTAAAAATATTTTCTTATTATTAAAAGAATACAGAGACGATAACAGCAGGTGGTTTTCACCCACATTGGGTTTCCACATGAAATCTTGGTGTTCATGTGTCTTGCTTATGTGTGATGCTTTATTATGCTTTTACTGCATTATTTAATAAGTTACTGATGCACTGGTTTAATATCAACACATGGTAAGTTGTCTAAATCACAAGTTCTATAGATATATGTTGGTTTCTCTAATCACAGTTGTGTATACACACTACTTCACTTCGCTGAGGTAGCGTATATAAATCTATTTGAGAAATTAAATTATTGATCTGATAATACTGATTCACCTCCCTCTCAGTATTACTTCCAACAATCGTATCAGAGTAGGTCCTTCAGAAGAAGGTTGATCGATTGAAGGAAGATCCATCATGATGAATAATCATGAACACATGGGATCCATCAGATCACCAATCTTCAATGGGAACAACTTTATTTATTAGAAAATAAGAACCACAACCTATCTACAATCTCTTGGAACAAATGTCTGGGAAATTGTGGAAGAATGATATAAATTTCTAATAACAATTCCTATAGACACGACAGGTAAAAAGCAATATCAAACCAATGCTAAGGTTGTCAATACTTTATTGGGAAATTTGTCACAATTAGAGTTTTTCAAAGTCATGCAACTCAAATTAGCCAAATAGATATGGGACAAAATCATTCAGAGCTTCGAAGGAGACTCTCATGTAAAACATGCTAAGCTTCAAACTCTCAACATTTTGTATGAAACTCTTAAGATGCATAGTGATCAGAGTATAGCTAGTTACTTCTTATGTATATATGAGGTTGTTAATTGTATGAATAATCTGGGTGAAAAAATAAAGGAAGTTACCTTAGTTGAGAAAATTATGAGATCCTTGTCTGCTAGATTTGAATTAAAAGTGTCTTCCATAGAAGAAAAATAGGATCTGCAGAATATCACTATGACACAACTTCACAGAACCCTAACTAATTTTGAGATGAGAAAAGGAGGTCCATCAGATATGAGAGAAGCTACATATAAAGCTTCAGCAAAAGGATAATAAAAGGAAGAACACAATGAATCAGGACACATTTCAGAATAAGAAGATGAGGTAAATTTTGTCAAGCAGCTTCAACGGGGTTCTGGAAGGTTCAGAGGTAAGCTACCTTTCAAATGCTTTGCTTGTGGTAGAGTTGGTCATTATGCTGCTAGATGTCCTCATAAAAATAAATATGAAAAAGGAAAGGAATATGCAAAAGCAAATAGGAAACAAGTTGTGAATTGGAGTTACTATACTCATGAAGATAGCGATGGTTTATCTAATAGTGATGAAGATGAAACTGGTCAAAATTATAGACTTCTATGGCTTACGATAGAGATTATTTTTGGGATAGTTTAGAAGAGGATAGTGATGGTTTATCTAATAATGATGATTATAGACTTCTCATGGCTTATGACTGATGATTTTTGGGATGCTTTAGAAGAGGAAAACTTTCATGAAGAAGCCTATAAACTCAAAATCTGTTTAGAAGAAAAGAATATGATCATAGATACTTCGACATACGAACTTACTGAAAAAGAAAAACACAATGAAAAACTAGAATGTGAAATAGTGGGTCTATGAAAAGATGTTGAGAAAACAAAATCTCTCAATCTTAGATTTGCAAAAGGATAAGAAACTTTAAATGAAATTATCAAAGTTTAGCATTCTCCTTTGATAAATATAGGTCTTGGATATACTGAAGAAGAACCTTAATCGCAGAATATGCCAACCTCCATCAAAAGCTATCTTGATGCAGCAAAGACCAGTGAATAGTATGACAATTTTCAGCAAAGGCATAAAGCTGATCACCAGGTAAATCATACTCAATTTTCTTCAAGGAGAATATCAATAGAAGCCACAACCAACCTTAGGCAAATTATACTCAGTTTTCTCCAAAGATGAATATCAATAGAAACTAAAATCAACAAGTAAATAGATTTGATAGTTGCAAAAACTTACTTAATGGGAAATGTTTTTTCATGTCATAATTTTAGGCACAAAGCTGCTCAATGCATTTCTTACAAAACCATCATGACTAGAGAAGCACGAAATCAAAGGAATGTAATAGGGATCAAGAGAAGTTGCTATAATAACTTTTATCCTCTTAAAAATGAAATAGAATTCTCAATTTGTAATCATTTTGTTCATGAAGAATCTGAATGCATGAGCAAATTTTTGCAAACACCTCAAAAGGAGAAAATGCCATTAAATCCCAAGATATGGAGAAGAAAAGAATCTCAAACAAAAAGATGTGGTATAGCCTTGTATGCAGAAGGACAAAAAAATCAGTGGTACATCAATAGTGCATGCTCCAAACATATGACAGGTGACAAAGAGAAACTTCACTCATATAATTCCTTAGAAAAGGAAAAGAATTTCTCATTTGGAAATGACACTCCAGCTGTCATAAAAGGTAAAGGTTCTATTTTCTTGAAAGAAAAGGTTAAAGCTAGAAATGTTATGTATGTAGATGGTTTAAAGTATAACCTGTTGAGTGTTAGTAAAATGTGTGATCAAGGAAATAAAGTGGTGTTTCAATCAAATAGATGTGTTTTTCTTCAGCTTGATACAAGAGGGACCGTGATCAAAGGTGCAAGAACTCCAAACAGTTTATACATACTCAAAGGAGGACAACAACAATGCTATCTAAGCAAAAATGATGAAAATTGGTTGTGGCATAGAAGATTGAGACATCTAAGCTTTCCTCAAATAAGAAAAGCATGTAGACTCAAGGTTGTTCCTGATCTTCCAGATATAAGCATCCCATAAAATATAATATGTAAACCATGTCAAATCAGTAAGAAAAGAAGAGTTCACTTCATGGAAAAATAAGGGTCAGCTAGTAAGCCTCTTGAACTTATTCATACTGATTTATGTAGACCAACAAGGAAAAAGTCACCTCATGGAGAAGAATACTTTATTTTTTTCATTGATGATTTTTCCAGAAGGTGTTGGATAGGCCTTCTAAAGCATAAATATGAATCATTTGAAAAGTTTGAAGCCTTCAAAGCTTTGGTTTAAAACGAATCAGATCAAAAAATCAAATGCCTCAGATCTGATCAAGGAGGGGAATTCATATCGAATGAATTCTATAACTTTTGTGAGCAACATGGAATAAGAAGGAAATTCTCCACTGCAAGAAATCATCAACAAAATAGTGTGGTAGGAAGGATGAATAGAATAGTTCAACAAATGGCTCGAGCTATGCTAGATGATCTGGAAGATCTGCAACCTTCTGTGGTGAAGATGCATTTGCTACTGTGACTATTCTCAACAAAGAAAATGTTCAAGTAAATAGCGCACAAACTCCACATGAACTTTGGCATGGTAAGACTCCTACTGTAAAATACTTTAAAGTTTTTGGAAGAAAATGTTTTATCAAAAGGACTGATGAAAAACTTTCTAAGTTTGAACCTAGAGCAGATGAAGGGATTCTTCTTGGTTATTCTTCCATAAGTAAAGGATATAAATGTTATAATAAAAGACTTGCGAAAGATGTTGAAAGCATTGATGTTTTAGTTGATGAAGCATGCATAAATCCAAAATAAATAAAATCAATAAAAGATTATGACAATGAGGAAGATGGGGTTACATTCCCACATCAAATCAAAATTATATTGAAGAAGAAACCAATGAAGCACCAGAAGAAGATATAATGGTAGAAGAAAAGACTTCCCCAGGTATTTTCTGAAAAATCATCCAGAAACTCAAGGGAGGTTGGTGTGAAGACAGTAAGAACTATTATAGGGACCTCAAGATATCTAGCATTACTATCCTCCACCGAACTCAAAATGTAAATGAAGCATGCAAATATGAATGTTGGGTCAAGGCCATGGATGAGGAACTTGAGAAAATTGAAAAAAATTACACTTGGGAATTAGTTCCTAGACCTCATGATAAAAATATTATAGGAACTAAATGGATATTCAAGAACAAGCTAAATGAATATGGAGAATTCATTAGAAACAAGGCCACATTTGTTTTTAGAGCGTATGATCAATAAGAAGGTATAGATTTTGAAGGAACTTTTGCACCTGTTTCCAGACTTGAAGCCATAAGAATGTTTCTTGCTCTTTCTAGTTTTCAGAAATTCAAAGTATACCAAATGGATGTAAAATCAGCCTTCCTTAATGGAGATTTAGAAGAAGAAGTTTATATTGAACAACCAAAAGGATTCATTCTTGGAAATGATGCAAAACTTGTATGCAGACTCAAAAAGTCTCTCTATGTCTAAAATAGACTCCAAGGGCTTGGTACTACCGCCTTGACAAATATCTACACCAACAAGGTTTTACAAAAGGTTATGCAGATTGAAATTTATATACAAATATTAGAAATGATAAATTGCTAATTATTATTGTTTATGTTGACGATATCATTTTTGGTAGCAATGAAGAACCTATGAGTTAGAATTTTTCTTCAGTAATGAAGCAAGAATTTGAAATGTCCTTGCTTGGTGAACTTACCTACTTTCTTGGTCTACAAGTTCAACAAACTGAACATGGCATTTTTCTTTTGCAAACCAAATATCTTAAGCAGATCTTGAAAAAGTACAGAATGGAAGGTTCTAAAATTGTATGTACTCCAATGGTAATAGTATGCAGTCTCAGCTCAAATGATGAATCAACAACAGTAAATCAACCAACTTACAGATCCATGATTGGCAGTTTTCTTTATCTAACAGGTACATGACTTGACATCATGCAAGCAGTAGGAATAGTTGGAAGATGCCAAGAAAATTCAAAGGAATCACACCTTCAGGTAGTGAAAATAATTTTCAGATATCTTCAAGGAACTCAGGACTTTGGACTATGGTATCCTAGAGATGCAGATCATACTCTTCATACATATACATATGAAAATTAGGAAGGAAGTGTTGATGATAGAAAAGTACTAGTGGTGGTGCATTCTATATGGATTCTAGGTTAGTGTCTTGGTTCAACAAGAAACAAAGTTCAATTGCTTTATCTACAACTGAAGCAGAATATGTGGCTGCTGCATCTTGCTACACACAACTACTTTGGATGATGCAAACTTTACAAGACATTCATATCACATGTACTCCACCCATCTCCATTCTATGTGATAATACAAGTGCCATCAGTATTTCAAAGAATCTAGTTATGCACTCCAAGACCAAGCACATACCCATCAAGTACCATTTTCTACGAGAACAAGTGCTTCAACAAAGGTCAAATTGGAGTATGTACCCTCCAAAAAACAGGTTGCTGATATATTCACTAAACCACTACCCAGGAAAACATTTACATATCTTACACAAAAGTTGGGAGTAGTTGTTGCATCATCTTGTTGTTAAATCTAGTTTTCAGAGAAAGGTTATCATACGCGGGTTTCATGAAGTATAGTCGTGTATACACGTGGGTTTTTATGGCTAAAGAAGCATATATGTTTTTATCACAGGAAAAATAGTGGGCCAGTCTCTCATATGGGTGCTCTATCTGATGTTGATAATTATAGTCGAACGATATATTTTGCTCATTGATTTTTATCTGACTGACAAAGATGGCTTGATTAGTGACTTGTTAACAATGCACAGGTAGCCAAGGTTCAGGGGGAGCATTAGCCTTCACACACATTCTGCATTGTTGGCATTATTATTGTTGAGTCTAGCAATGACTTTAGATATTTATACAATTTGTTGGTTAAGTCATGTAAAAGTATAGGGTGTGATATGAATTCTCATACATTTGAATGAGTCCTATTGGAAAAATTATGTAATTTTTATCCCTACTTTGCATGGAATGGATGATGTAATATTTATTGTATTTCTGTCATGTATAAACAATTGGTATATCCCCACTTGGTTTTGTCGATGAGTCAAATTTGTTATATCCCCACTTAGTTGGTAGATTGATGTATATATGAGTCATTGGTGATAGGAAGATCAAACTCACATAATTGAGTTATAGAGTCATGTTATTCTTTTGGAAAATATTTTTGTAGACTCTGCATGTGCTTAGGGGGAGCATGGACAATTTAGTGCATCACAGCATGTACAAAGGAGGAGTTTAATCAATGAATTCATCATGTGCCTAAGGGGGAGCATGATCAATGTTTATATTCAGTTGTTCAGATATGAAAGCCTTCACCTTGGTCAACCCTTTTCCCTTGATACCAAAGGAGTAGAATATCTCGGTCTTCCCTTTTTCCCTTGATGTCAAAGGGGGAGAGGATTTTTGTGTTGGTTGTTATCTCTAACAGTTTCTACAGCTTGCGATAATAAACACCAACATGGTTGCCATCATGTCCAAGGGGGAGATTGTTGGCATTATGATGCATGTGTTGTACTTGATGGCAACCCACTTGTAGTAGAACAACTCACTTGTATATGGTAACTAGATGAATCTACAAGAGAGATATCAAATGTGACAGAATGCATGGTAGTTGTGTTCACATATGTGACAAAATGTAGGGCAGTTCAAAGGAACCATTTCATAAGTAATATGAAAAATTACAATGTAACAGGTCTATTCAGAGGTAACAGGGCACTAGTAAAGAACAACAGGAAGATGGAACTAAAGTTTACTAATCAGATTAAAGAAGGTAAAGGAAAAGGTTGATGTAAAGCAGTTTAAGAAGTATACGAAGGTCCACTTAGTCAAAATAGTGTATACACGCTGGTCCACAAAACAAAAAGAGCATATAGGTATACATGCACTCCCACAGGAGGAAAATCATGCACATGTTGGAAAACCAAGCTTTTGGTCCGAGGTATTTTGTCCAAGGTATTTGGTCTAAGGTATTGACCCTAGTTATTTGGTCCAAGGTATTGGTCCTAAGTGGTTTTGGTCCAAGGTATTGATAAAGGATCTGTATATAAGGAGGAGAAGATCAAAGGGCTAAGTGCACAAGTAATGAATATCTTATGAAGTGTTAGCTCAAAAGAAAATATGCATGTTATAGGTTTATGATGCTTTGCTTGATCTAGACTAAATATGTACCTGAGCATTTGATGATGGATGAGATCTAATGATGGATTAGGATCATAGTGACTTATCATTATGTGATCTGATAATGGATGGGCTAGATCTCATTGCTAACACATGTTTTATCCTTTCTATGTGATGATCTTGGTATGTCTAAAGTCGAGAATTACAACAAAGTTATAAGTAAGTATTTACAGATCTGTACACCGGTTCGCTTTGGTGAAGGTGTGTATGCATGCTAGTTTGGCTCTTCCAAGTAGCGTATGCAAAAGAAAAGATTGATGTTCAAGAATGACTAACCTATCAAATCATTGTTGATGTTTTACTATTGTCTAACAATGAAGTCTTCTTAGATCTGAATGTGAAACTGAATGAATAAGGTCTTTGATATTTGATAGATTGATTGTATAAGTGAGAAGAAGTGATCTCTGTTGTTTCCTATGTAAAGCACTGTAAATTGACAGTAGATGTTCAGTATAATGTTGATTGGTACAAACTTGATTGAAAAGTTTATGTTTGCAGTAGATTTGGAGGTATACGCAGGTTTGATTAATGGAAGTAGCATATACACATAGTTTGGGTTTAGCCAAGTAGCGTATACAATCTGATCCATGGTTTCTGAGGTTACAACTAGTTTTGAATGATGTTGCAGTGTTCTGGGTTCAGATCTATGTATTGGTTACAATAATCTGTTTGTTCCAGTTGATTGGCTGAATTTTATTAAGTTTGAATGAATGGTTGATTCATTTGCGTCAGAGGTTCAATTATTCTTTGATTCAGAGGTTCAGAGGTTTCAGTGATTGATTGTTTTAGTTATATCAGAGATTGATGATTGGGTTTCAGTGATTGGTTGATGTAGATGTATTTGATGGTTTTATTGTAGTGGTGATTGATTTTGAGCTTCAATGCTACTAATAGGTCCAGTATGAAAATTGGATGAAATGTGGCCTTGAAATTGTGGTGTTATGATCCAAGAGTATCTAGTCTTAAAATTCATGAAACATGGTCCCTGGAGGAAGAAAGAAGGTCATAGCCTTCTATTGGTGGGCTCCTATGCACTAGTAAAAAAATTGGCTTGTACAAGAGCTAGGGGGTTGCAACCCCCTTCTAGTAGAAGCTAGAAAATGAGAGAAGGTTGTAGCCTTATGTAGGTGGGTGCTGGTGTACTTGTATGAGTCTGCACCAGTACAAGATTGTAAACATATTTTCTTATTATTAAAAGAAGACAGAGACGATAGCAATAGATCATTTTCACCCACATTGGGTTTCCACCTTCAATCTTGGTGTTCATGTGTGTTTTTTAAGTGTGATGCTTTATTCTGCTTTTACTGCACTATCTAATAAGTTACTAATGCACCGGTTTAAGATCAACACATGATAAATTGTCTAAATGACAAGTTATCTGGATATACATTGGTTTCTCTAATCAAAGTTGCATATACATGCTAGTTCACTTCACTTCACTGAAGAAAGCTAACACAAATCTTGTGTGCATACACATCTCATTCAACAAGAAGCTAAGATAATAGTTATGTGAGCATAATAGTAAATCACATATCATTTTCCTAAAGAAATATGGCCCAATAATTCTTCTAGCCATACAAAGAACATATCTCTAGAGCACAATGACTATTCTTTGCACATCTAATAGCTTATCATAAGAGCCCTTCTTTAATGTATGCAACACATATTCCCTTCCTTAGAATTCTATCAACATTTCATGTAAACAATTACATAATTCTTTCTTGAAGGAAGTTATTATAACCTCATTTCTCTATCTTCGTATATGAAGGTTTCTCATGCTTCCCTTTCAAGAAATTATTAAAGATATCCATCTTTATGCATAAAAATCAAGATACAATAACAAGGTTAACTTAACTTGTATGCATCAAAACCAAGAAATCGACACACCTCATCTAACAAGAAAAACTTTTCAAGAGATTATTATTTTCAAGAAAATTAACATAATCACTTTCTCTACGTACACACAAAATCATACAAAACCATACTTCCATAGTCACAATAGCTACCCTTGTGTGCATGCAACATGTTTTTTTCCTAACACAATTACTTTTACTTCAACGCACATAATCATTCCATGAAACAAGTATGGATTATTGGTATGATATGAACATTATTCATATGTCTTTCAAAAATAGGAAACTCTATTTTTGTTTCAAGAGATCTTCTCATAAAATCCATCATCTTCATACATGAAGTATGCACACTTTCCTAAAAAGAAAACTATAGAAATGAATATCTATGAGCCTAGAAGCACATCATTAGCTAATTCTATCATGCATGTAATGCATAATTATTTCATATGAACTTAGAAATTAGCTAGTATCACAATGCAATTAGCATATATTCTTTTTCAAGAAACTTTTATAAAAATACATATTTTAATTCAAGAAAACTTGGCCACTTTTCACGCTATGTCCTCAGGACATTTATATGCCTCATCTTCTTTTCTCAAGAATATATTTTTGTTATATTTAGCAAGTATTTTATTCCAAGAAAATGACAAGAGACAAGAATTTCACACACAAGACTCACATGTACTCTTTGTAAGAGGAACTACCTATTTTCTTTACCAAGAAAACATACAAAATAATCAATCTTCAACATATTTTCTTTACCAAGAAAACATATTAAATATTCAATCTTTCACTGCATGCACTAACTTATTTTCTTTACCAAGAAAACATATAAAATAATCATTCTTTTACTGCATGCATTAACACATTTTCTTACCAAGAAAACATATAAAATAATCATTCTTTTATTGCATGCACTAAGATTCCTTCTTTACCAAGAAAAAATATGAAATATTCAATCTTTTACTACATGCATTAAAATACTTTCTCTATATAAAAAAATGTAGTTACATATCTTATCCTGGCAGCCTCCTTGCCTCCATCACCTTCAACACAACGAAAGCACTTCCAAGTCCCATCACAATCAAGAGGAGCTCGCTTCCATTTGACATAAATGTGGCCGATTGGAACAATAGGCATCAATAAACCATCATCAACAACAAGTTTCCCGTTGTAGATATCTGGAGAAGAAGTGGCCTATATACTATGCTACGGACGCATATGCATTGCAATAGCAGTAGCCAAAAGATTACTGTGAGTCCCTTCATTGCAAAGAACTTATGCTTTTTTCCCTCGGTAATAGTCGATCTCCAGTGAATAAAGAATGTTAAGGGTAGTTATCAAGAAATGAACCCTAACTAAAACGGTTAATGGTAAACTTCATTATTTATGAATATTTTATTTCACTTAAGCTTTTACATGAGTATTTACACTAGGGATATTATATACTCCCCCATTAACAGGAAGATCGTCCTCGGTGTTCATCTCTCGTTGGGGCCTTAGATTTTACTCATGATATAACCATATAAACCACACAAAATGTGATCCTTCCTCTTTTAAAATCAAAGATTTCATTCCAAGAAATGACAACAAACAAAATAGTAATGATATAATCATAAGAAAGATCAATAGTCATAAGCATTCATAGCTGCCAAATATGCAAGTTCTAATTGCCACCACTTGGCCCTTATTCAAATTCAAAAATCAACTTACCATTACTTACCATCTACTCTTGAAAATCATGAGCACCTTCACGTAAGCATTTTAATAATGGTTGGGCAACCCATCAACCCTCCATGGTAAGTAATTTTTTAATGTTTAACAACGAATTCAATCGCATTAGTCACAATATTCTGAGTCAAACAAAATACTTTTAACTATCAATCAATTGTGCAATGTTAGATGATTTTTAAATCATAGTACTTTTACAAGTACATAAAGAGCTCATCACTACTCCACATGCACACTACATTAACTCTCACTAAAGATATCCACATAGTACTTCTAAAAGTACCAAAGGAGCACCTAGCTCTCTAATCATCAAAACAGTGAATTACTACATCAAGTAAAAATTGTCTTAGCCCCTACAAAGACATTCACAAGATTAATAATAAGATAAAGGAATTAAAATTTCCAATAACTCCTTATTGAGCACTAAGCTCATTTCCTATTAAATGTGCATAACATATTTTACACAACTATATATAGAATTTTTAACATAACATATAGCTGATTAGTTAATTTCTTTAGCTATGAGAACCACAATAGGCTAAAGAATTCCCAACCCATGGGAACTAGTTTCCACAACCATATCGAGTCATTTTCACATCCAAATAGTTTCTTTGATAGAGACCTTACCAAGTCTAACATGGAATTCCACTGGCCAAACAACTCAAGAATTCCAATGACCATATAAACTCTTTTCCCTTATTGAGATAATTTATCTCTAGGGAGAGGAAATCTGGGCAGACGAGTACCATCAACCCCTCTGGGCAAGTAACTGCCATCAACCCAAATCTGGGCAGACAAGTACCATTAACCCCTCTAGGCAGGTAACTGCCATCAACCCAAATCTGGGCAGACAAGTACCATCAACCCCTCTGGGTAGGTAACTGCCATCAACCCAAGGCATTCTAGCCTTTCACAACTATCTACAACTATCTGGCATGTTAAATTTCTCTTTTATTACTATCCCCAAAGTAATTTACATAATGAACCATATAATCATTATCGTTAAGAAAACAAACATGCATGTATACCATGCATCTACACTTAACCCTCAACATGGGTCCACAACATCTAGATTGTTAGGAAACACAACTGACATACATGTTGTATGCATTCTAATTTCCAAATAACACAATCATGCATATCATATAACATTATTTTCACTCATTTATGATTCCAATTCTCATTGCAACATTTTAGGTGACGAGTTTTCTTGTTTCCATTAAGCTACCACTACTTAATCCAATTAGCAACATTAGGTATACATATGCATCCTTTAACAAGTATTCACTTCCCTAACCTTTTCAGTTTTCCGCACAATACTATCATGCATAAAAGTATATGAAAATATTCATTACTGTGTAAATGCCTATGATAGTTGAGGTAAAAATCTAAACATTTCCAATTTCCCCCAATGTATTGCCATCAACAGACCAATACAGGAAGTAACCACCACAATCGCTTGTTTGCGAATTGTGATAAGCTTAAATCAAATTCAATTCACACACATTAGTGCTATTAGTTAGTCATACAACACTAACCAATCACAACTACCAATCATCTTAATGGAACCATGGAAAAACTTATTCAAAAATTAGTTTTACCATCAAGTCACACTACTTGACTCATTGCATATTTTCAATATCTAAGGGGTTCTTCTAATGTCCTTTTAAAACAATTTGTCATCCTATTCGAGGATGTTCCCCATAATTTATATTCATGTATTGAATCATTAAATTTCCTTCATTCTAACCTCAAACTTGTTCAATAGATGCATCATTGTGTTGAGGCATCGAAAATCGTTGCACCAACATTGGGGGAAACCACCCGGTCCGGACCTTAGTGCAGCTCCTTTTCCGTTTGGTGTAGTGGCTCCGACTGGGGGTAATGGGACCAGTTTCCCAGAAATAGATAAATGGGATGAATGAATACTTTGTAGATAATAGTAGCGATAGGTGGATGACTAAAACTTGACAGAAATGTAAGTAAATAAAACTAATCCCCGGAATCTATTTGAACTTCTAAAGCGTAGCTTTGATGTTTCTATATCCTAAAAATACAATTATATAGATAACCGCATTCTCAAAACACAGATATTAAATCATTCAAGATTACTGTACCTAAATAGTTAGACACATTGATTAAAGCAATACTACTAAACTTTAAAGGTTCATACCATTAATGCATACATGATTAAGAAATAAGGCATATCATCTGAACATCCAATAGTGGTATGAACAAGATTTCCTGTTGTTACACATGCATACAGTTAATGATAGCAGGAATAATCACATAGTGAAATCATATACACAGAATGAATTCAAACAAAGGATAAAAATACCATTTGAATCGTAAGCCACTCCCGATATGAATCGCTATGTATGGCTTCTACTTCAATGCATAACAATCTTTGCATCAATGACAGTAGTGCACAATTGAATCAAGAAATTTCTCCATTAAAGTAAAAGCAGGTGGTCGAGTTTCATAAAAGAATAGAGGCTGAAGCACAATAGTGAAAACTTCAGTCTGTTAAGT